>SDVV010001468.1:0-25647 GCA_016164225.1 Gammarus roeselii
AAAGTGATAACCGGTAAAATGGTACGACTGGTGGCTGATTCTGACGTGGGCTGAAACAGATTTTCGACAGAATGTCACTGGCAGATATGACAGTGGCTGGTGTGACTGAGGAACGCTATGAATGTTCGCTGTTAAAAAATGGTACCGTAGGTAGGTAGTCGGAACAACTTGGGGCTGATAAGGCAGTTGGCGGAGATGATAGTGGTTGATCTGACGTTAGCTATAAAAGAATTTAGCGCCAGGGATAGCTACCCGACCGAAGGATCCTAGTTACTACCTATCGACTGAGATAAAACTATGCGGTGTTGCACTGGATTATGTGGATGAATTTCAATATCTAGAGCACATCATCACAGCAGATTTCACTGATGTGTTTCAAATCAAACAAGGCGGCAAAATGCAGTTAGTAACATGCTGATACGAAAATTCTCGTTTGCACCAAGGGAAGCTAAATTCCAGCTCTTCAAATCATATTGTTACCCGATTTATTGTAATGCACTGTGGCGAAAATACTTTCAATATAGCGAGAGGAAATTGACAGTGAGTTATAATGACACATTTAGACGGCTGATGAAGGTCCCTCGCTCGACGTCAGCGAGCAGGGTTTTTGCTGGAAACCATTCAGATCACATCAAGGTGCTGTTCCGTAAAGCGGCACCCAGCCTTATGACTCGAGTTATGAACTCCCCAAATGAAATCCTCGTTGCAATCTGCTCTGGTGATGCTCTCGCTGCCTTGTCATTGATAAGGCGATGGAGAGAATTACTATACACATAGGCAGGATAGAGTTGTATACCGTAACTTATTCTTAGTTGTGTGCGGTAATTTTATAACTTTGTTCTCACTGTAACCCCAAAATAAGATGTCTCAATCGTAATACTATGACGATGTTGGTTGTTAATAAAGATTGTATTATTATTATTATTATTATTTTACTTTTGGTGTCATCCACATAAATTCGGCAAGGAGTGTGTTCCCCAGCTATCTACAGTAACCATGGATAATAATCAATAGAAAATATATCCATGAGCGATCCAATTATAAAACGTGCCTATATAGAATATTTTGCTGAAAAGAGAATGCCCACGCGTTCAATAAACGGATAAACAATTGTAAACTGCGAAAGCAACCCAAATAAAATGGGTCATTGAATTCTTATATTTTAAAACAAAAATAAACACAACTTTTTTGATTTGTTTAGGTTTAATCCAATAATGTATGAATGAAATATAATTTCGTATTGCAATACCTACGCAAAAATACAACTTGTACTACATAAACCGATTCAAAGGGATCAAACTTTGGTTTGTGGAGATGCTGCCTTTATTTCGCCTATTATCTATGTCAAAATATCCCCGTTAAAAGGATAATCGAGCGATTCTCCAGTAGCGAATGACGAAGAAATGATACCAAGGTTGAAAATTTCATCATGAACGTGTCCGGAAATCAACATTCCTGCAAAAAAATATGTGTATGGTTCTAACCCTTGATACTGCATGTAAATTACTATGTGACTGTTAGATTTACTATCAATAAAATTATATTATAAAAAATTGTATTATTATTACCCTCAATACACTCTGAGGACTAGCAATGAAATTGCAATGCCACATGCCTTGTATTGAAAATGCGATAGCGATACCATGTACCAAAGGTCCCCTATACATATGTAAAAGTATCTATATACCCTATTAACATATTTAAATAACCTATGAACATACCTTACGGATAATCCGAAAACCGTACGTCCGACCCCCTACCCGAATGAGTCACCCGTTAGTCACCCGTAAGCCACCCGTAAGCCATCGTCCGTTTCTGACTCACGATAAGATGAGGATACACCGCAGAAGTAATTAACTTTGACCTAAAAGTATTTATTAATTATAATGTCGGATTTTCATGGGGGCTAAGTCGGACACCCAAAGTAATTAGATACATTTAACCATTACATTGTCCGAATTAATCAAGGCACGTTTCCGAACAATTATATCTACAAACGTTGCCTGGTCGCTCCGAAATTGGCTCACGGGCCGCACGCAACAGGTCTGCGTGGGACCAGGAAAATGTAAGTGGGCTACGGTAACATCAGGAGGACCCCAGGTCCTCCTGATGTTACCGTTGTTGGCCCCCTTCTCTTTATTATCTATATAAATAACCTCGACACTGACATCGGTAGCAAGTAACAAAAAATTTGCTGATGACGCTAAACTCTGCCACAAAACGAACTGTGAGCAAGGTCGCATAAACTAGCGGACTAGTCCGATAGATGGCAAATGAACTTTAATATTGAAAACTGCACTGTTATGCACATAGGATCATAAAGCCGAAATTCAGCCGACACAATAGCAGAGCAGCATAAGACCAAATTCGACAAACAACGAGACCTTGGAGTACTAATCATCAAAGATCTCAAATGGAAAACCAAGTGGAAGAAGAAAGGCAATAGAGTCCTTGGCTTTATATGCAGAAGCTTTTACTACAAGTCAGGAACATCGTATCGTGCTTCTATAATATACTTCAATTATCAGGTCTTAAATGGAATTTGGAGTACAATTTAGGTTTCCTCACCTAAGAGAGGATATCTACCAAAATGGAACGTGTTTAGCACTCAGCAGCAAAAACGATTCCGGAACTGATATAACTAGAAAGAAGAGTACTTGGAAGTCAGTTAATTTAAATCTTCTAATAACTAGGCGGGCTTACTAGAGTTATCTTTGAAGGCCCCTTTGACCGAGATTGTAACCCAATGAACCGATATTATGTACAAAAACTGCAGCTGAAACCAATCACAACCGAAGTGACCGAGAACATCTTTCGAATCAAGATTCCAACAATTTGGAACAGTTTACCACATTATGAGGTTAACAGTAACAACGTAAACATCCTTAAAAAACTCCTCGACAAACATTGAGAGACTAATTCACCACATTACTAAGAAATTTGACGTTAGGACTATGCCGCCTAAGTGGCAACAACCTCCGTTGGAGCCTTCATCATCCGGCAGCCTATGAACGATGGACACCTCATCTAGGCTGGGCTAGCTATACTGCAAACTCAATTTTGGAATACTGCTAGAATGGCCTCTTCAGCCCGTTCCAGGACCACTACTACTTCTTCGCGGCACGCCTCTCCGCGAACTCTGCATCCAGCTAACCTTGTCAACGAAGGTATTTATACGGACGCGGCACGCTTTTGCGAAGAGCTGTTTCCAGCCTACCTTGTCAACGATGGTATTTTCAGCGGACGCCGCACACCCCCGGTAACTGTGCATCTCGCCTCCTTTATTCACTATGATATATTTAACGCGCACCGCACACCCCCGGCAACGCTGAGTCCCGCCTACTTTGCCAGCGAATGTATCTTCAACAAACACCGCACACCCCCGGTAACACTGCATCTAGCCTACCTTGTCTACGATGTCATGTTTTGCGGATGCTGCCCTGTAGAGAAGATTCGCACCCTGAGAGTACCCCACGTAGAACAGGCCATGTGCTCCACTGTGCTGCAGGGCGTAGTGCACTATTGTTGGGATGTCCTGGGATGCCATCTCATCCTGACTGTGGATGTTGGGAGAAAGAACGAGGCATAGTATCATTGCGGTCGCTAGAAAGGAAACTTCTCCTTGTATACTGCGGTCTCTGGGTTTGTAGCTTCTCCTTGTATAAGCACACAAATTTTACTTTTCCACACACTTCTAGTGGGTTATCCTCTTTCACTGTGGATTAAGTAAAACTACAGAATATCTGAGAAATGACATTGTTAGAATTACTATGACAAGAAAATACACGATACTGTTGAGTTCTTATCGAACTATAAACAATACACTATTGTAAATTGAGGTTAACATTGCTGTCTCCACTGTTTCTCACAGAAGTGTTCTCTGGGCGTTCGTATTTATTTCTTATGCTCCTGATATGCTGCACAGTGTTAACCATCAGAGGGTGGGCTGTGCTGAGGATACCACATAAATGTAGATAATTGGAAGTTGTTACAACTGTGGGGCCGTCAAGGAACCTCACCGGAGGGATTGGTGAATTTTAAATTTCTCACGTTCTGATACACAAGCTGTTGATCATCGATTCTTACAAGGGCTGTTATGGGTGCAACTAAGAGGATTGATGCCACAAGGCGTACTTGATGATTGTTTGATTGTCATCCGTTCGTTTTTTATGTTGTATCTTATGAACTGCCTGTTCCAAATGATGGTTTCCTGCTCGGGTTTAGCATCTAATTCACATGTACGGATGCTTATTTTGGCAGTGTCTGTTGCAGCATTTCTGTTGGACGTTAATGATTCGAGTTATCTTGGAGATCGTCACAAGGTGTCCTCTTTTTATGTATTGCATTTAGATTGTATGTTCAGTATACACGAACATGCATTGAACTCAGTCGGTTATTTAGCGCACCGTTTTGCTAATTATGCCGAGAATATCATGGAGAATTCTACTAATTGGTCGAAGTTAATTGGAATTATTATTTTGAAAAGAAAATGGTCAATAGCTTGTGTGCTAGACAGACAATTTTTTCCTCTTCTTTCATAGCACAGACCTAAACTGCCAGAACTGAATCTGCTGATCAGGGTCGAGGCTGGTGTGGTTCCTGCTGTAGGTGTTGCCGCGGCAGTTGCCAAGCCAAACATCGTAGCCGGCGTCCGCCAGTAAAAAACCTGTAAAAATACCGATCTGAATCAGTAAAAAACTACCAAAATGACAAGTAAAAAATGGGGAAAAATGTCTACGTGTTCAGTATTTTTTTTTTTAAACTGTCAGTGTCGGTTCTGTAGAATTTGAGGGAAATTACATCTATGCTCGGAGCTTGGTTGAAAATATAATTTGGAAATTGTTTTTGTTTTCGCGGCTCCCGAGTCATTATAGCAGCCTAAAATTAAAATATTACGGCTGATCGAGGGAATATGGCAGCTTACGGAGAGAATATCACAACTCGTTGAGAGAATATTGCAGCTTACAGAGTGAATATTACAACTCGAAGATAGAATATTCCAGCTTACAGAGTGAATATTACAACTCGACGATAGAATATTGCAGCTTACAGAGAGAATATTACAGCGTATAGAGCGAATGTTGTAGTTTTCTGAAAGAAAATTACAATTGAGAGGATTATACAGCCTACTGAGAGTACATTGCAGTTACCGAGCGAACTTTGCGTTCTACCGAGATAAAATTGGGCTTACCGAGGGTTAACCTCTCACCTCCACCGGAACTCGAGCGTTAGCTTTCGTAAGCTCCCCGAAGTGGGTGACGCTCATCCATTTTGATTCATGAGTGCGGGCGGAAACAATATTGTAACATTTGATTTGTGACTTTTTCAATGCCGGTGGGCATGAACATTAGTGCGTAAAAAACTTCATTATATAATTTAACGACCAAGAACATATAATTAACTCTATATAAATATTTATCTCCGTTGATTTGTTCTATGATCAATGTACAATACAGAATGGAACGATCATGATATTCAAAGATAAGACAATTCTTCTCCCTTGCCCCCAGCAGGGCTCGAAGGATTTAACTGGTTTACCCCATAGTTGTCACGTCCCTCCTCCCGTTCATTCCTTTTCTCATCGAACAAGCAAAGGACGGGAAAGTGCATCGGGGCGACGTCCAAACTCATCTATTCAAAATCATTCTTCACACAGGCATAGTCTTTGCACGCGTTCACATTAAACCAAGTCATGATTTTTTCGCCATCTAAAATAACAAGTATGCATTTTACTCTCTTCCATGGACTTCACCTAAAACCAGCTCTGTAGCTGCATAACACACCTCTAGTATGCTAAGGTCGCATGACGACCTCTTATTACACCTTTGCAGACCCGCTGTGAAAGGGCCCCTGAATTTATTCTTTTGTTAACTTTCTCGACGTTCGATGCCGAGATGGACACCGGCATGACGTTGTACAGAACATTAATTTGCTCATGCATTGATTATGAAGCTGTTGTTTACAATTCAGCATCCAAATCTACAACGCAAGGCGCAACACAACCGTTCAACTTCCTTCGAATTCCTGAACATGATAGCCAGCGAGCTTCAACTTCCTCTTCGGCGAGACAAACTCTTACTGCAATACTATTTCAAGACTAGGAGTCTAATCAACATCCCCGCCGTCAATCACATCACCAAGTGATGCGGCTAAGAAAAATATGTGACTGCCATATTCTCTTTACGCTTGGACAACTTACTGAGCTCACTGGACAGCAGCGGAAACCAGCAAAGCATAACTACGATTTTCGAAAAGCAAATTTTGACGGCTTGAAGGGAGAAATCTCAAACATAGACTCCGGGTACCAATTCGCTGGCAGGACCTCTGACGAATGTTCTGCGTACAGGTGACAAGCGAACAAGCAATACACCCTGGAGAGAAAAATAGAAATGAACTATCCTTCTTGCCGGAATAATGAAGTTCGAGAAGCAATTGTTTGCCGACACAAGAGACGTGTTTTTCGTGACAGCACTGACCCTGGGACTGGTTCCATAT
Organism: Gammarus roeselii; assembly: GCA_016164225.1. Taxonomy (NCBI): domain Eukaryota; kingdom Metazoa; phylum Arthropoda; class Malacostraca; order Amphipoda; family Gammaridae; genus Gammarus; species Gammarus roeselii. The sequence goes on from SDVV010001468.1 coordinate 6,496, forward strand.
CATCAACTCCCAGATAACATCCCGATGGGTTGAAATGTGGCAACAGAGTGGACAAAAAATGCTTTCAGTCAAACCCTCAGTCGGAGAATGGGGAACAAAGTTCACCAACAGAAAAGACCAAGTGGTTTTAAACCGCTTGTGCACGGGACACGCGTGGATAACTCACAACCACCTGATGGATGTCGACACAGGACCGAACGCGCCACCTTGCCCCTGTTGCCAACAAGAGGCTATCAGCGTAAAACTCTTACTGATGGATTGCCACGCACTCGCGGCAGCCCGACGAGAGTTCTTAAATACCCCGTGCAACCTACAAAGCCTACTCACTGACCCAACCTACCTTAAAAAGCTTATCGCTTTTGGAAAACACATCGGACTATAGAAAGCTATCTAAGCCCCAAACACCTGTGCAAGTGAGGCGGTCTCTCCACACCATTACGAACAAAGATAACAATACATATACGTAGATACGCGTTAACTCTTTACTCTCTTGCACGGGCTAGGACGCAAATATGCCACAATTGGAATATGTTCTTGGTTTCATCATGACAAGACTAATATTTTTGCACACGAGGTCGTGCGATCTTACCTGAATCAATGGCGGTCGCGCCCTACGGGGGAGCCTATTATGACTCACGTTGAGGCTCTGGTGGAACTGAGGATCAAGTCAAATCAAATCATGGCAGTGACCCGTTACGAAATAGTGCAAGTGATCTGAAATTGACAGATGCAGACATGTCTATGATTCTCAACGAATGATTTGCAGCCTTTTTCGCAGATGAGAATGTGAATATTATCCCAGAACTCAAACTGCCTGGAGAAGCGCAACCGTTGGAAAATATTCACTTAAATGTTGGTGAAGTATAGAAACAACTCAGTAAATTAAATATTTACAAGCCTACAGGATCAAGTGATCTGCATCCGAGAAAGGTACTGGACCTCTCCGAAATCATAAGTAGTCCACTGACGGATGTCTGTATCAGGTTTATGACTACTGGAATGATTCCGGATGAATTGAAAAAATCCTGATGAAAAAAACCGTCACGGTAAATGGAATTTACAGTACAATTTTGGTCTTCTCACCTGAGAAGGGATCATAACAAAATGGATCGTGTTCAGCACCGAGCAACAAAAATGATTAGAGAATTTAGAAACAAGAAATATCCGCTACGGCTTGAAGAACGTGAAACAGTTTGAAGCAGTTTATTACAACACGATTGTACAGGTGACATGTTATGATATTTCAGTGTACACAATTGAAGGCCATATATAAGTTATTTAGAGCTTCTGGGACAACCTGATCCTTACGTACTAACCTATCGATTTTACCTATCCTAGAATACCTAGAAAATAAATGAATCTTGATCTATTTGGCCTAGACCCCAACTGGAATCAAACACAGGAATAGTTAAACCCCTGACATTATTTAACAAAAGAGTTCCATTAACATTGAAAGTATAAACTTCAAATACACTGCATGGTTGCTGAGCCGGTAATTCATCTGCTTCTTCTAACAAGGTTGCAAATTCAGATACATTTGAGAGACGGTGAAAAAAACATAAAGCGATAATGAATCATTGTTAGACTAGTGAGTGATATATCTTTTTCAGACTTGACTTAAAGATTTAAAGGGAAACATTCTAATGGTAAACAGGAGTTAGCGAGTTCCAAATTTTACCACACTTGAAGCGGATACTGGATTTGGTTTTCGATCTTTTATAACCAGGTATTACAAGGTTAGTCGCATTTTTTGTCTAATGATTGTGAGCTTCCGAAAATACCATAATTTAATTGAATTGTTCATGATCATAGTTTCTGTAAGAAGAATTCAACCCGTATAGGGCAATTTGGAAATTAAAATGATCTTCCAGTTTCAGAAAATTCGTGGCTTTGAAATGATGATTAGTATGAGAATTGAATGTAAGTTTTTTTATAGATTAAATAGCTTTCTTATGCAGTGTACATATTTTAACCGTTTTATTTTTGTCTGTTCCATACCAGTCTTCGACTACGTAAATTACAAATAGCTGGAACAACGTGAAGCAAAGGATTTAAAGGACAGTTTGGGGAGGAATTTCTTTCATTGCCTATCGATTTTGACAATTTATATATGCTGTGGATGTGATTTTTGAATGACATATTTATATCAAAATATACCCAAAGGAATCTAGTGCTGTCTATCTCATGAGTTCTGTCCTTTCAAATTTTTCTAAATGGTAAATTTAATTTTTGCCTACATGGGAATAATATGTAGCTAGTTTATTACCATTAATTCAAATTCGGTTTGCAGTAAGCCCCCTGTTTACATGATCGGGTTCTTTGGTAATTGAGGCACCGAATTCATTCATGGTGTTTAAAGGGATGCAAGTCGATAGGATACTATCGTCATCAATCGATTTATACTTAAAAAAAGACGATGCGGTAACTATATCGCTTATACGAATTTAGAATAGCTGGGGCCCTAAAATAGAACCTTGAGGAACACCGTGACTAATATTGATCATAGGGGATTGGATTTCATTCACAGTTGCATTTTGTTTGCAGCTGGACAGATATGAAGTGATCAAATCACTAAGTTAAACTTAAACTGATATCACTTGAAATAAATAAAACTTAGAGGTAAGATAATAGAAGCCTTCAAATGCCTAGATGGGCTTGTTAGAGTTAGCAATGAGGGTCTCTTTGGCCTAGATTGTAACGCAAGGAACAGATATAATGGAGAAAAACAGCAGCTAAAACTTTTCAGAAAATCAATGTCCGAGAATTTCTTCCCAATCAAGATACCAACAATTTGGAACCGTTTGCCACATGATGTGGTTAACAGTAATAACGTGAACATCTTTAGAAAAACGCTTCGACAAACACTGGAAATTTATCCACCCCCTTTCTTAGAAAATGTGACTTTGGACTGCTGCCGCCAAGGTAGCAACAGCCTCCGTTGGAACCTTCAGCATCCGGCAGCCCATGAACGATTGGCACTTCATTTAGGCTTGGCTAGATGTACTACAAATTCAATTTTGGAGCCTACTAGAATGGACACTTCAGCCAGTCCCAGATCTACCACTTCTAATACTGCTACTCACAAGATTATTAGGCCTTCATTCTCCTGCCGAATTCTTGGAATAAACTCACCTACTTGATTGATTAACCCACACACCGTTAACCTAGATTTGCAAATATACCCCAAAACAACTACTCCAACTTATACGTACCGCCGAGAATGTTCGAGAATATTCAAGGAACAAAATCTAGATCACCGACATATATACACTGAAGGCTCCAAAACCACAGACGAAGTGGGATCTGCTGCCGCTGTGTGCCGGGTAGCCTCACGTTCGTCTACCTTCCTACAAGAAGCCTCTATTTTCTGTACAGAACTGTACGCACCCGAATTAGTCATCTTGACCACAAAAACAGATCGCCACCCCAAATACGTCGTAGTTTTAGACAGTCTGAGTATCCTCACTCAGCTCTGCATTATGAACACCCCGCTCTACGAAACATGCAACGCGTCTTCTTTACAATGTTCGAGACTGGCAGACCAAGCGGTCCAATTCTGCTGCATCCCGGGTCACGTGGGAATAAAGGGAAATGAGCGAAGAGATTTTCTTGCTAAAATGGTGTGCACTCATCATGAACAAATTATCACACGACCCTAACAAGATTGATTCCTTATCAACATCTCATATATAACATCCCGATGCTTAACGTCATGTAGCTACGAAGCGTAAAATAAATGCTGCCAGGCAAACCCTTGGTTGGAGCATGGGAAACCAAATTCTTCAACATAAATGATCCAATATTCATTCATCAACCGCTTGAGCACGGGACACTCGTGGATAGCTAATAACCGCCCAATAACATAAGACCGGCCGCGCCACCAAGTGGCAATCAGAGTGGAACACGCACTGATGGAGTGCAACGCGCTGGCAGCGAGCCAACCAGTCTTCTTAAATTATTCATGTAATCTACAAAACTTACTCACTGACCTCAGTTACTGAAAAATGCTAATCGCTTGCGGCAAACATACCGGGGCCAATGAAACAGTGTCAAAACAAAAGTATGGGTGCAGGTGGGGTGGTCTCGGCATAGTTATGAGAGGGCACAAAAATTATTATCTATTAGTAGTAGTAGGCCTAGGACGGGCTGATAAGTTAATTTTAGCAGTACTCAATAATTAGATTTGCAGTATAACTAGCCCAACCCAGTAGGCAAGATTCCCTCGCGTCACGCCTGTTTATATAGCTACGTGCGTGTGCACCGTAGTTGAAATGTCTAAATAATTTTAATGTTGATAAATTTATTGTTTTTGCAAGCAAGGGAGCACTAACTTCGCTCTCTACTCTGACACATACTCTACTGCCAACTTAGAAACGTCTCCCTGTCGACACTACTGTATGACTTTTCCGGAACTATAAATACCATGAACACATCTTTTGCTTTCAATTTTCTCACAGCGCTTATAAATCCACAGTGTTCGTCGCCGATCGCACCTTCTTTATCGTTTCCAATTTTTTTGATTAGCACGTTTCCGTAAAACTGACACACCAAAACCACAACAAATGAATACTTCTTGAGATACTACTTTTCAATCTCATATGCCTTAGTGATAATTGAACCACTGCACCACTCATTCGGCTCCACGCCCGACCAAAAGCACAGATTTAGTAGCCTGACCAATTAACCATTCGATTGCTGTTACTCCACCCCTTTGGCGGACAATCGGCAGCAGCGCAGTCCAAACCAGGATCCTTCCCTGCTCTCATCATATTAACCGCCTCCTGCACCTTTTCCTTAGTAATGACCGCATATTTTTTTGTTCCTAATACCGGCATCCGTGCACCTTCACCCACTGAGTCAATGTGGGTTAAATAACGCAGCCCACCACTTCCGTGAATCACCCCTCTCCATCTTCATTTGCCGTTTACATCATTCACCACCTCGTTTTTCTCATTCCCTCTCTTCCTCACTCTCTTCACCTCTTTCCGGAACATCTTCTTGCTCTCAAAATTCTCGCCTTCCCCACTGAGCATCTGCGTCCTATTTTGCTTTCCTCACCTCAAGCTTCACCTCCCATCGTCTGGCGATCGCCGACCTACTTAGATACGACTTCAAATAAGATCTTCTCTTCTGCGTCACCGCTATTTCAACCTTGTCGTCCTACCACTCAAACCTCATCCGGCTACACCCGATCACAAGGCGCTCACTGACACATTTTTCGCAAATTTTAAGACCGCATTTCTGAACGTCTCTTTATTGCTTTTCTGCCTTACCCAGCCCCTGGAGAATGCTGTGGAAGAATGGGTGACGCGCTAAGATGGTCAATATGTTAATTCTGTTGTCACTGATCATGCGGCTTGATTTAGTCCATTGTATTTTCCAAACACAGTAACTTTTTTTCTATAAGTTCGTTCTGTGAGTAGGCTCAGTAGCATGAAGGGAGGACTTGAAAAAGCTAGTCGAGCTACCGGAAGCACGTTGTACTCCATTTGGTAACAGATGAAATATTGTGGCCTATCGAGAGAAAATGTCCGTTCGTTGAGGAATCTTTGCAGTCAACCAGAAAAATATTACGTCTAAAAACATAATTTTGCTGCTCATCGGGATAATATTTCGGCCTTTGTACAGATGGAATATTGCGGCTCACCGATATAATATTGCGGGATTTATACTATCAAAATCTTGCGGCTTACCATATGACATTGCTGCTTACCGAGGGAATATTGCGGTCCGTTGACGAGGAAAGAAGAAGAAGTACTGAAGAGGCCGTGCATAAGCAGCACGACCCTTCCCACACCCTCATTAGCCCGGCCCCTTGCGGGTGTGAGGTGGTGGCCGGGGATGCGGTGCAGCCCAAGGATGTAGCCATCTGGGGTGACAGCGAAGTGCTCCTCCAAAGGGAAGTCGTGCTTGCGAACCAACTCTGGCTGTGGGGAAGAGGGAAAGGGTTGTTGATGTGGCCAATGATGTAGCAGTCCAGGGTGACGTCAAAATGCTTCTCCACATATAGTTGTGCTTGCGGACCAACTTTGGCTGTGGGAAAGAGAGAAAGGGTTGCCGATATGCCCAAGGATATTGCCGTCCGGGGAGACGCGAAGACTACGGAGGGATGATAGTGGAGAGAGGGCTGGAATGCGAGAAGGCTTAAAAGGATTTGAAGGATTTCAAAGGGACTTAAATTGTATTTAAGTGTAAGGTCAGGATCAAAACTGAAAAAAAATCTCTATACACAGATAATATGTGCCAAGTCTTCGACAGCGTGAGCTGTTCTGAAAACAACAAATATTAGCCTATAAATAAGGACATATAAAAAATTTACCTACAGTGCCCACTAGTCAATTTGAATGTTTTACTTGGACATCTTATCCTAATCTAACCCACTTATCAATGTACATTGGTAGAGGACACACTTAATCTTCCATTGTTCACTATCTGAAAACAAACTAAAACGTTACATTGAACGACTGATTTCCTGAGAAATAAGTAAAATGAGTTAGGTCAGCTGACATTTACGTAATCATGACAATCTTCAGTGTCATATACTATACAAGAGTAATGTCACCGGTAACTAGTTCTTCTTAGATTAGGCATGCGCAAACAAAAAGGTTGCTTTACTCGGTTAATGTAATCCAACATTGTAATTGGTAATTGGAGAACCTAGCAGTCACAAACGTACTTAAGCCTGAGTGAACAGATGTTGTTCATTCGATAACCAACTCCCATGATATGCGCCCTGCCCAAGCCATAAATGCAGACGGAAGTAAAGTATGATGAACGTACACAAGTGTATACGGGATGTGGTAACAGCGGCAGGAGAAGGCCTGGAAGTTGAGTCAGTATTTGCCCGACCTCGATCCCGTTTGGTTATGAGGTTTCACTCGATCCCGCTCCGTACATTCAATTACCTACTTATACTTTTATCGTGTTGATAGAGTAAATGAGTATATTACTTAAAGACAACGTGCGTATCACTGCGGGAATATCTTCTGCCATCTATATCCTAAGATTAATAAAGAAATTGGTTGTAGAAAATGCCCAACATGAGGTATTTCAATTTAATTTAGGTTATACTTGGCGCATGAACCACTAATTTTGAAACTAGTTCTATAGAGGACATGGCATGTTATATTTATTGTCATTTGAATGAGGGCGAAGGAGTTCAACACTGTTTCCTCCATGCTCGTCGTAAGTTTCTTTTTTGCTTCTCGTCACTAGTTTGGTTTTTCCATTGCAACAACTGTTCAACAAGTCTTGTCCAGATGATATCTATTTCAGATACATGTACCGTGGACATATTAATGTATATTTTCTCGCCTCAGCCTCACCGTGGACTTTTTCCTTAATATTTTATATATGCACGGTCTCCTCTCTGGAACACGGTCATGTTAATGCTTTTTTCGGACATCATTCAGGTACATATCATGGATAAATGTATTATTTTTTGGTTATGATCATTCTACCAGTTAATGATACCGCGGAGGTAACCCCCATCACTGAGTGAGCAGTGTTACGATGCTGAAATAATACATACACATCTCATTCCCGCAGACGCTGTGGGAAGTTCATTCTTTATTACTCCAACGCTCTGTTCCGCTTGTCCAGTAGAACGGGGGTGGTTGCTGGTGAATGAACATGTTATATCACTTTCTGAGCTAAGTAATTTTAAAACACCCCAGACGTGAATGATCTGCTTATGTCTGAAACTAAGGATGACGTAAGGTCAATACAAAAATAATATTGCGCCTAACATTATAAATTCATTCCATTTGAAAATAAAGTATTGTGATTGATAGTTAAACTTATACACTATTATTAAAAGTGCACAAATAGCGGCCTAGCTGGTGTATTGGACCAAAGGCCATTACAATAGGAATCAGGCCCTGCACAAACTTTTCTCTCAGCGTCAGTGTCACGACACGAAAATTCGTTGAACTTTGATATGCTTCAGCTGCAACAAGGCATACTTTGCAGTACATTCTAATGGTGATCCTAGCATGGAATGGAACAGGAACAGAAAATGTGTCCACTGTTTTGCCAATATTGCAGCAGAGGCGGAATATATTATATATGAATGTCACATTGCAACACTGGAGCATATCATAACATATCATAAACATAATGACGAGGCAATTGGACGAACTGAAAAAAATGAGCATGCATCTACTACTGGTAGGAACCCCAATTTTATCTTCCGATGCCCCCCTCCTTTCTCAGTGAACATCATCCAAGAAGCCCCCGTCGAACTCTGCTGGCTACTCCATCCCTTGATCAACGCGGACATGATCAAGGCAGCGATAGACTGCCGAGGAGTCACAATAGCAAGTGGAAAAACAATAGCCAAGAGAGGGATGGCAAGGTAAGGGCCAGCGATAGAAACAGTAGAGGAACTCGTACGGTATTCAAGGACTCAGGACTACATGTGAGAAGAAATTGGTTCGGTGTGCTTTCTTGTTGGCGACAGTACAGTGTGGTAGTCTACTCCTGCAACCATCCCTGCACTCGCATTGCTGCCCCTGATCGTTGAGTGCTCGCGAAACATTCCTACAATTACCCCTGTAGTTGAATTGCTCCCCCAGATCGTTGAATGCTCGCGAAGCAGCCTACTCCTGCAACCCTCCCTGTTTTCGCACTGCTTCCCCAGATCATTGAGTGCTCATGAAGCGGCCAACTCCTGCATCCATCCCTGCATTCGCATTGCTTCCCCAGATCGTTGAGTGCTCGTGAAGCAGCGTACTCCTGCATCCATCCCTGCACTCGCATTGCTTCCCCGGATTGTTGAGTCCTCGTAAAGCGGCCTACTCCTGCATCCATCCATGTACTCCCGTTGCTTCCCCAGTTCATTGTGTGCTCGTAAAGCAGCCTACTCCTGCTTCCAGCCCTGTACTCGCATTGCTTTCCCAGATCGATGAGTGATCATACAGCAGCCTTCTCCTGCATTCATCGCCGTACTCGCATTGCTTCCCTAGATCGCTCAGAGCTCGATAAGCAGCCTACTCGTGCAACCATTCCTGTACTCTTATTGCTTACCCAGATCGTTGAGTGCTCGTGATGTAGCCTACTCCTGCAACAATCCGTGTACTCGCATTGCTTTACTAGATCGTTGAGAGCTCGAGAAGCTATCTATTTATGCTCCCATCCCTGCACTCGCATTGCTTCCCTAGATCGTTGAGTGCTCGTCTCGTGCAACCATCCCTGTACTCGCATTGCTTCCCTGGATAGTTATATGCTCGTGAAGCAGCCTACTCCTGCAACCCTCCCTGCACTCGCATTGCTTCCCCGGATGGTTGAGTGTTCATTAAGCAGCCCATACTCCTGAAACCACCCCTGCATTCGCATTGATGCTCCAAATTGTTGAGTGCTCGTGAAGCAGCCTAATCCTGCAACCATCCTTGTACTTGCATTGTTGCCCAGATCGTTGAGTGCTCGTAAAGCAGCCTATACTGTTGCATCCATCCCTGAAATCGCATTGCTTCCCCAGATCGTTGAGTGCGCGTGAAGCAGCCTACTCCTGCAATCATCCCTGCACTCGCATTGCTTCCCCAGATCGTTGAGTGCTCGTGAAGCAGCCTACTTGTGCCGTTTATAGCGTTCCGTTATTGAAGTTTCATAAAAGTGATAACCAGTAGGTTGGTACGCCTGTTTAGGTGTAAAGACAGTGGCAGATATGACAGTGGCAGATTTTGAAGTGGCGGAAAATGTGTGTGGGCTGAAACATCGTTTAGGTCGAAAGCACGTGTGATGACAGATTTTTAGCGGTTATGACAGTGTCCGGCCATGACAGTGAGGTGAAGTGAAGTGGCGATAGTGCGCGTGTGCGGAAATAATTTTAGCGCGAACGCTGGGCTTCCACTCGCATTGCTTCCACATATCGTTGAGTGCTCGTGATTCATCCTACTCCAGCAACCATTCTTGTACTTGCAATTCTTTCTCAGATCCTTGAGTGCTCGTGAAACAGCCAATTCATGCATCCATCCCTGCACTCGCCTTGCTTTCCTAGATCGTTGAGTGCTCAAAAATCAGCCTACTCGTGCAACCATCCCTGTACTCGCATTGCTTCCCAAGATTATTGAGTGTTCGTGAATCAGCCCCAACTCATGCAACCACCCCTACAGTCGCATTGTTTCCCCAAATCTTTGAGTGCTCGTGATTCAGCCTACTCGTGCAACGATCCCTGTACTCGCATTGTTTCCCCAGATTGTTGAGTGCTCGTGAAGCAGCCTACTCCTGCATCGATACTTGTACTCAAGTTTCTTCCTCAGATCGCTGACTGCTCGTGAAGAAGCCTACTCTTGCATCCATCGTGTACTTGGATGGCTTCCCCAGATCACTGAGTGCCCGTGAAGCAGCCTACTTCTGCAACTATCCTTGCACTCGCATTGCTTCCCCAGATCGTTGAATGCTTGTGAAATCAGCCGACTCGTTAACCATCCCTGTACTGGCTTTGTTTTCCCAGATTGTTGTGTGCTCGTGAAGCAGCCTACTCCTGCATCCATCGTGTACTCGGATTACTTCCCCAGATCGCTGAGTGCCCGTAAAGCAGCCTACTCCTGCAACCATCCCTGGACTCGCATTGCTTCTCCAGATCGTTGAAAGCTCATGAAGCAGCCTACTCATGCAATCATCCCTGTGCTCGTATTTCTTCCCAGATCGTTGAGTGCTCGTGAAGCAGCCTGCTCGTGCAAACGTATCTGCACTCGCATTGCTTCCCCATATCGTTGAGTACTCGAGAAGCAGCCTACTCGTACAGCCATCCCTGTACCTGCATTGCTTCCCCAGATAGTTGAGCGCTCGTGAAACAGCCTACTCCTGCATCCATCTCTGTTCTCGCATTGCTTCTCCAGATTGTTGAGTGCTCGTGAAGCAGCTACTGTTGCATCCATCCCTGCACTCGCATTGCTTCCCCAGATCGTTGAGTGCGCGTGGAGCAGCCTACTCGTGCAAACATCCATGCACTCGCATTGCTTCCCCAGATCGTTGAGTGTTCGTGAAGCAGCCTACTCGTGCAAACATCCCTGTACACACATTGCTTCCCCAGATCGTTCAGTGTTCGTGAAGTAGCCCCTACTCCTGCATCCACCCCTGCACTTGCTCGCATTGCTTCCCAGATCATTGAGGGCTCGTGCATCAGCCTACTCGTGCAACCATCCCTGTATTCGCATAGTTTCCCCAGATCGTTGAGTGCTCGTGAAGCAGCCTACTCCTGCATCCATCCCTGCACTCGCATTGCTTCCCTAGATCATTGAGTGCTCGAGAAGCAGCCTGCTCGTGCAACCATCAATGTACTCGTATTGCTGCCCAGATCATTGAGTGCTCGTGAAGCAGCCTGCTCGTGCAATCATACCTGCACTCGCATTCCTTATACAGATTGTTGAGTACTCAGAAGCAGCCTACTCGTACAACCATCTTTGTACTCGCATTTCTTCCCCAGATAGTTGAGCTCTCGTGAAGCAGCCTATTCCTGCATCCATCTCTGTACTCGCTTTGATTCTTCAGATTGTTGAGTGCTCGTGAAGCAGCCTACTCGTGCAAACATCACTGTACTCGCATTGCTTCCCCAAATCGTTGAGTGCTCTTAAAGCAGCCTACTGTTGCATCCATCCCTGCGCTCGCATTGCTTCCCCAGATCGTTGAATGCGCGTGAAGCAGACTACTCGCGCAAACATCCCTGTAACCGCAATGCTTCCCCAGATCGTTCAGTGTTCGTTTAGCAGCCCCTACTCTTGCAACCACCCCTGCACTCACATTGCTTCCCCAGATCGTTGAGTACTCGAGAAGCAGCCTACTCGTACATCCATCTTTGTACTCGCATTGCTTCCCCAGATCGTTGAGTGCTCGTGAAGCAGCCTACTGTTGCATCCATCGCTGCAGTCACATTGCTCCCCCAGATCGTTGAGTGCGCGCGAAGCAGCCTACTCCCGCAACCATCCCTGCACTCGCATTGCTTCCCCAGATCGTTGAGTGCTCGTGAAGCACCCTTCTCGGGCCACCATCCATGTACTCGCATTGCTTCCAAAGATTTTCTGAGTGCTCGTGGAGCAGCCTACTCGTGCAATCATCCCTGCACTCTCATTGCTTTCCCAAATAGTTGAGCGCTCGTGAAGCAGCCTACACATTTATCCATTCCTGCACTCGCATAGCTTCCCCAGATCGTTGAGTGCTCGTGATGCAGACTACTCCAGCAACCATCCCTGTAATCGCTAGGCTTCCCAGATCGTTGAGTGCATGTGAAGCAGCCTGCTCTAGCAAAAATCCCTGTACTCACATTGCTTCCCAGATCGTTGAGTGCTCGTGAATCAGCCTACTCGTGCAACCATCCCTGTACTCGCATTGTTTCCCAAATCGTTGAGTGATCGGGACGCAGCCTACTCCTGCAATCTTCCCTGCACTCGCATTGCTTCCCCAGATCGTTGACCGCTCGTGAAGCAGAATATTTCTGCATCCATCCATGTACTCGCATTGCTTCCAAAGATCGTTGAGTACTCGTAATGCAGTCTACTGTTGCATCCATCCCTGCACTCGCATTACTTCCCCAGATCGTTGAGTACTCGAGAAGCAGCCTACTCGTACAACCATCCCTGCACTCGCATTGCTTCCCCAGATAGTTGAGCGCTCGTGAAGCAGCCTACTTCTGCATTCATCCCTGTACTTGCATTGCTGCCCCAGATCGTTGAATGCTCGTGAAGCAGCCTACTGTTGCATACATCTCTGCACTAGCATTGCTTCCCCAGATCGTTGAGTGCTTGAAAAGTAGCCTGCTCGTGCAGTCATCCCTGTACTCGCATTGCTTCCCAGATTGTTGAGTGTTTCGAATCAGCCCCTACTCCTGCAACCACCCCTAAAGTCGCATTGCTTGCCCAGATCATTGAGTGCTCGTGAAGCACTCTTCTAGGGCCACCATCAATGAACTCGCATTGCTTCCACAGATCGTTGAGTGATCGTGATGCAGCCTACTCATGCAATCATCCCTCCACTTGCATTGCTTTGGAAGATCGTTGAGTGCTCGTGAGTCGGCCTACTCCAGCAACAATCCCTGTGTCCGCAATGCTGTTCCAGATCGTTGAGTGCTCGTGAAACAGCCAACTCATGCATCCATCCCTGCAATCGCATTGCTTCCCTAGATCGTTGATTGCTTGAAAAGTAGCCTGCTCGTGCAGTCATCCCTGTACTCGCATTACTTCCCAGATTGTTGAGTGTTTCGAGTCAGCCCCTACTCCTCCAATCACCCCTACAGTCGCATTGTTTCCCCAGATCGTTGAGTGCTCGTGAATCAGCCTACTCGTGCAACCATCCATGTACTCGCATTGTTTCCCCAGATCGTTGAGTGCTCGTGAAGCAGCCTACTCATGTAACCATCCCTGCACTCGCATTGCTTCCCCAGATCGTTGAGTGCTCGTGAAGAAGCCTACTCCTTCATTCATCCCTGCTCTCGCATTGCTTCCCTAGATCATTAAGTGCTCGAGAAGCAGCCTGATCGTGCAACCATCCCTGTACTTGCATTGGTTTCCCAGATAGTTAAGCGCTCGTGAAGCAGCCTACTCCTGCATCCATCCCTGTACTCGCATTGCTTCTCCATCATCGTTGAGTGCTCGTGAAGCAGCCTAATCCTGCAACCATCCTTGCACTTGCATTGATGCCCCAGATCGTTGAATGCTCGTGATGCACCCTTCTCGGGCCACCATCCATGTACTAGCATTGCTTCCACAGATCGTTGAGTGCTCGTGAAGCAGCCTACTCGTGCAATCATCCCTGCACTCGCAATGCTTCCCCAGATGGTTGAGCGCTCGTGAAGCAGCCTACTCCTTCATCCATCCCTGTACTCGCATAGCTTCCCCATACCGTTGAGTGCTCGTGATGAAGAGTACTCTAGCAACCATCCCTGTAATCGCTATGCTTCCCCAGATCGTTGAGTGCTTGTGAAGCAGCCAACTCATGCATCCATCCCTGCACTCGCATTTCTTCCCCAGATCGTTGAGTGCTCGAGAAGCAGCCTGCTCGTGCAAGCATCCCTGTACTCACATTGCTTCCACAGATCGTTCAGTGTTCGTGAAGCAGCCCCTACTCCTGCAACCATCCCTGCACTCGCATTGCTTCCCCAGATCGTTGAGTGCTCGTGAAGCAGCCTATTTCTGCATCCATCCTGTATTCGCATTGTTTCCCCGGATTGTTGAGTGCTCGTGAAGCAACTTACTCCTGCAACCATCCCTGCACTCGCATTGCTTCCCCAGATCGTTGAGTGCTTGTGAACAGCTTACTCGTGCAACCATCCCTGTACTCGTATTGCTTCCCAGATCGTTGAGTGCTCGTGAAGCAGCCTGCTCGTGCAACCATATCTGCACTCGCATTGCTTCCCCAGGTCGACGAGTACTCGAGAAGCAGCCTACTCGTACAACCATCCCTTTAGTTGCATTGCTTCCCAGATGGTTGAGCGCTCGTGAAGCAGCCTAATCCTGCATCCATCCCTGTACTCGCATTGCTTCTCCAGATTGTTAAGTGCTCGTGAAGCAGCCTACACCTGCAACCCTCCATGCACTTGCTTCGCTTTCCCAGAACGTTGAGTGATCGTGAATTAGCCTACTTGTGCAACCATCACTGACCTCGCATTGCTTCCCAGCTCGTTCAGTGCTCGTGAAGCAGCTTGCTCGTGCAACCATCCCTGCACTCGCATTGCTTCCACAGATCGTGCAGTGTTCGGGAAGCAGCCCTACTCCTGCAACTACCCCTTCACTCACATTGCTTCCCCAGATCATTGAGTGCTCGAGGAGCAGCCTACTTGCACAATCATCCCTGTACTCGCATTGCTTCCCCAGATCGTTGAGTGCTCGTGAAGCAGCATACTCCTGCATCCATCCCTGCACTCGCATTGGTTTCCTAGATTATTGAGTGCTCGAGAAGCAGCCTGCTCGTGCAACAAGCCCTGTCGTCGCATTGCTTTCCAAGATCGTTGAGTGCTTGTGGAGCAGCCTACTCCTCCAACCAATCAATGGAGTCGCAACAGTCACTGTACTCGCATTGCTTCCGCAGATCGTTGAGCGGTCGTAAAGCAGCCTACTCCTGCAAATATCCTTGCACTCGCATTGCTTCCCCCGATCGCTGAGTGATCGTTCAGCAGCCTACTATGGCAGTCATCCCTGCACTTGCATTGCTTCCAAAGATCGTTGATTGCTCGTGAAGCAGCCTACTCGTGCAACGATCTCTGCACTCGCATTGCTTTCCCCGATCGCTGAGTGATCGTTCAGCAGCCTACTCCTGCAGCCATCCCTGCACTCGCATTGCTTCCCTAGATCGTTGACTACTCGCGAAGCCGCCTCCTACTGCATCCATCCATGTACTCGCATTGCTTCCACAGATAGTTCAGTGCTCGTGCAGCAGCCTACTCCTGCATCAATCCCTGCACTTGCATTGCTTCCAAAGATCGTTGATTGCTCGTGAAGCAGCCTACTCCTGCATCCATCCTTGTACTCGCATTGCTTCCCCAGATCATTGAGTGCTCGTGCAGCAGCCTACTCCTGCAATCATCCCTGCACTTGCGTTGCTTCCAAAGATCGTTGAGTGCTCGTGAAGCAGCACCCACTACTGCAACCATCCCTGTACGCACATTGCTTCCACAGATCGTTCAGTGCTCGTGCAGCAGCCTACTCCTGCATCAATCCCTGTACTCGCATTGCTTCCACAGATCGTTTAGTGCTCGTGAAGCAGTCTACTCGTGCAATCATACCTGTACTAGCATTGCTTCCCCAGATGATTAAGTGCTCGTGAAGCAGCCTACTCCTGCATCCATCCCTGTACCAGCATCGCTTCCCCAGATCGTTCAGCGCTCGTCAAGCAGCTTACTCCTACATTCATCCCTGTACTAGCATCGCTTCCCCAGATCGTTCAGCGCTCGTCAAGCAGCTTACTCCTACATTCATCCCTGTACTAGCATCGCTTCCCCAGATCGTTCAGCGCTCGTCAAGCAGCTTACTCCTACATTTATCCCTGTAATCGCATTGCTTTCCCCGATCGCTGAGTGCTCGTGAAGCAGCCTACTCCTGCATCAATCCCTGTACTCGCATTGCTTCCCCAGATCGTTGAGTGCTCGTTGAGCAGCCTACTCTACTCCTGCATCCATCCCTATACTCGCTTTGCTTCCCCAGATCATTGAGTGTTCGTGAATAACTTGGATCGACTCACCGTTCCTCCGCTTCCACATGATGAATGATACCGACGCTCTATAACCAATTTCTGCGAGGAGTGTTACCTTTGAAATCGTGTCTTCAGCCAATTTTACTCCAACAAAACACTATTTGAAATATCACGTTTTTTACCTCTCAATTCTCCTCTTTGTCGCTAATAGTAGAAATGGAATGATGGTGGAGGACTTAAGAACAGGTTTGCTGATAGACAATTTATTTACAGGAAAGATGCCAGGTGTAGGGGCGATTAGGGCCTGAGGAGAGTATTGCCAAGACGACTGCCTCGACCAGGTCAGGCCCTGCACCATGAAGGAATTAATCATACTCTGTTGTACGATGAGTACTACTTAAGATAAACTAGTTTTCCACGTGTTCTTCCAAACGCGACGTAATTTTTCACCGTTAGTTTATACTATCAGCCTAGTTTATTTAAGATGATGCTGTAAACGGCAAGAAACACAATGACCGTTTCATCCCCCAACAACAGATAGGCAGGTACACAGCAGCAAAAAAAAATTCGTTATCGATTAAAAAATATCAGAAAAATTTACAGATTTTTTTCGATGTATAACAAACGTATATTTTATTTTGGGAATTCATTAAAAAAAATATGTCCAGATTTGATTCAATAATGAAATCTAGACTACGTTCAATTGCAACTGGAAAAGGTACTTATTTTCCTTTCTCTACAAAGCGGAAGAAAATTCGGGGACGATTGAAGAACGCTGTCTGCTTGACTTTATTGCATATTTAATTCATATAATTCGTTAGGAAGCTCTCTCCAGTTGTAAAATAGTGAGTAAAATTCAAATAGAGTTCAATTCCTAGTGGTAACAGCATCGTTTGTGCCTGACTTATAGATTTAAGCGATTTAAGTAATGGTATCAAAATATTTTCGAAAAAAGAAGAAGTGGGTTTCGAGAGGTAAACCAAGCATTGCTACAAACAACCCTTCGTCTCATTTCTAATCGCTGTAAAGAAGTGCAGGAGTGTGAACAGTTACACTCATATGTCGTACATCAAATTACATCTGACTAGAATAGGTTGAAGGTGGCAATTGGTAGCCAGCTGCATGTACTGGCAAGCAGTTTCCGGCACCAGCGTGACTTCATGTTACTGATTACAGAGTCGATGCTTGTTATCCGCGCAAAGTTTGTGTACTCTGGGTTCGAGGACGGGTGAAGAGGAGCTTATGCACTGCCAGGAGGGCTTACATTGCCGTGAGGAGCTTGAATGCATCTCCGTGGAAACTGTCCACGTTTTTTTTCTCTAAAAAAACAAGCACTCATTATATTATTTCTATTGGAACCACGCACCAACTACCAACTACCCATAGATATTTACGAGTATAAATACAAAGTTTTGTTGCTCCTCTCTCACATGACTATAATTTGAGGACGTGCAAAAAGTCAGTACGTACCCACTTATCATACTCGACGTCAACATTAGTGGACCCGGTGCAGACCCGAGCCTTAGAACCAGTTTTTCTGATCGATGTGCGTCAGACAACCCTAGCGTTTTTCCCCTATCCGTATAGATATATAGGTTCAATATTGATATGAAACTTGGTAAATTTAGTATAAAACAATAAGGTAAAATTAATCTACAATATTTTGTTCAGCTAATCAGGTGAAATAACGTCGAGTTTTTTGTTTATAGACGGTAAAATTGCATAACTACTCGTTACATGTTTTTCACTGATTTTCCAACTGATACTCTGATGTATGACGGTAACTGATGTTGATATTCCAGTAAATGCCGTAGTAAGAGTGTAAAATATCGTGTTCTTTTCTGTTAAAGAAAACTGACAACAGACAGCATTTACCGTATCATTGAGTTTCTATACACAAAAGGCTCGACGGTTTTAACCTGACAAAAGTAGGAAATGCATTTAGAGTAATTTCAGGCAATTATCCTATTACAAATTGACGGTCTCTTAGTTTATTTTACCCTGTGATTTTCCAACGTAGCTGCAACATGTTTATGTTCGGTATAGGGCACAGAAGTAAAGCTGCTGGCCCCCACAAATACGACGCCAAAAAACATTTCAATTAACTATCATAAAGTATTTTGTCAAACTACATCACTCTTTCCAGTTCTGCAGCAAATTGGGCGTGTGCCGACGTTGATGTTGATTTGGATCAGTGGTTGAAAGACACTGTTTGAGAGCAAACCTAACATTTACAAATGAACATGTTTTAATTCAGGTATAAGGCGTCTGTTATGAAGAAAAATTTGAATTGTATTATGAAAACCTGCGAATCTCAGTTCAGACGTTCTTATGTGTATTTCATAGATAATTTCGTGATATATTTCAGACTGTATCTCCGTAATGTGTTTTTACAACCCTTTTTGTATCGTCCAATAAATTCTAGTTCTTTTTCACGTTTTCTCCTACAGAAATTTATTCATGATCTAGTAGCAGATGCAGGGGATAACAGATGTTGAACAGTCATCGGTGTAGGGACCGGTTATGCGCAAACAGAGGTTTCGCAGAGAGCGAGGTATCGGAAGGTTCGAGTCGAAAACTGACGTCATCAGACCACTCAGTAGCAAGGTTGATTTTGGTATCAAGAAGGCGGTGTTTTAATGTATTGTTGTTTTTCAAATATAAAACTATGTACATCGAATAGATGATAACAATTATTGTTGATCGTAGTTTGATATTAAATGCTTGTTTGCCTCAAAATTGAAACAAAAGTCTGAGTTTAACAGACGATATTAAATTTGGTTCCTGATTGTCAGTAAATAATACAGAACTCAACTGTAATATCAAAGAGTTCAACGTTGAATACGGCGATATTTGTACAATTCGTACATACTTGCAATACATTTCTAATTATATACCTTAGTAAAAAACAGAGATATATTTCTATCTCACTATCTCTCTCTCTCTCTCTCTCTCTCTCTCTCTCTCTCTCTCTCGCTCTTTCGCTCTCTCTCCCTCTCTCTCCCTACATATATATCTATACATATTTAC
>SDVV010001469.1:0-25645 GCA_016164225.1 Gammarus roeselii
CTGACTCTTCACAGAGCCTTGGATAAAATGCGTCTACTCCGTGCTGACGGTATGTGTTATGGGAGGGATAGTATGTGCTGACGGTGTGTGTTATGGGAGGAATAGTCCGTGCTGACGGTGTGTGTTATGGGAGGAAGAGTCCGTGCTGACGGTATGTGTTATGGGAGGAGGAAGTTATTGTTGCTGTCGCTACGTTCTTGGTTTGTCTGCAATCATAATTGTGTCGGGGTGGTGTGCTTCAGTGGGTCCCATTACCATTCATGTGAACATCGATTTTTTTTCTTCCTTGCTACAGTTCGTATTGTGTGTTTCTCCAACCGATTATTACAATTGCGTACAATAGATCAAATGATTGTTTGATTTTTATGTAAGACAATTATTTCCCTATATCATCTCCTCTACCAGTTACACGATACTTCGGCAATGAATGGAATTTGAAAACAATAAATTAAATTAGCCGCGGCAACAAACACTCGGCCAGTTACTTAATGCATAGCTACCCAGAGACACCGAAGATTGTTATCACGACACAACTAATATTGTAGTTTTCCAAAATGAAAGCTGAAGTTTGTAAGTTTGGAAGAAGGTTCGTAAAATGTTCAAACGTGATAACATTCCGTTTCAAAAACGGTGCAGCAACTACACTTCGGGCTTTAATTTTATGAGCCGTAGCAGTGTTCCTCACGATGTTGAAAGGTGAGGGTTACCGGTGTCGACCAGGCTAGAAATGGATCCAGTAGCTGCAGAGATTGGAGAGAAAACCAGTTTTGTTTTATCATTAAAGCACAATAGCCTTGTTCGTAGCCACTATAGCCTTGTTCGTAGCCACTGCAGCCTTGTTCGTAGCCACTGCAGCCTTGTTCGTAGCCACTGCAGCCTTGTTCGTAGCCACTGCAGACTTGTTCGTAGCCACTGCAGCCTTGTTCGTAGCCCCTGCAGCCTTGTTCGTAGCCACTGCAGCCTTGTTCGTAGCCACTGCAGCCTTGTTCGTAGCCACTGCAGCCTTGTTCGTAGCCACGTTGCAGTAATCCTGTTCAATGATGTGGTGTTTAGGTGGCTGAAAGAACTTTAGTACCCCACCACTCAAATAGCTACAGTCTATGTAAGGTGTTTTATTCGTTAGGCATCGTTCGCTTAAACATCAATGCACTTTTATAAGCGAAATTATTATTATTATTATCAAATCATTTATTTTCATCGTCTAGCTATGGGTTTTCAATACTTAGGTAAAATACATCAAACGTAGTTTTCATATGCGCTGTTTGAATTCGCGAAACGAGAGATAAAGTGAATTTGTGACAGCACATCTCCTGTCGGCGGCCGGTTTGTAGCTACTTCATGTTTCAAAACATGATTTACAATATATGTTATTGAAAATCCTATAAAAAACACATGGGTATGGGATTGATAAATCCAAAATGAATGCATCGCAACTCATCTCTAGTGTGCTGCTGGCTCGCCTTCGTGGAACTGAATGGAATTCACAATATACCATCATACATGTACCCATACAGATACACATTCAAATGTGCGCACACCTATCCACATATATGGATGACAATCAGTGTACTACACATTCATATGTGCGCACACCTGCCTACATATATGGATTACAATCAGTGTAATACACATTCATATGTGCACACACCTGCCTACATATATGGTTGACAATCAGTATAATACACATTCAAATGTGTACACACCTATCTACATATATGGATGACAACCAGTGTAATACACATTCATACGTGCACACACCTACCTACATATATGGATGACAATTAGTATAATACACATTCATATGTGCACACGCCTAACTACATGTATGGATGACTATCAGTATAATACACATTCATATGTGCACACACATACCTACATATATGGATGACAATTAGTATAATTACTAAATTATTATCAAATCCTTCATTTCAATCATCTGGCAATGGGTTTTCAATTTTTAAAATAGTACACATAAGACTTTATTGCCGTCAACACTATTTGAATAACCGTGAACGAAAATTCAATTTGAAATTCGTCGCTGGTTTGAAATTTGACGCTGATTTCATGCGATAGGTTATAAGTTATAATATTATAATCAATGATCGACAGCCAACATCTTATTGGGTCGCTATCCCTTGCGCTAAATTCTTTTATAGCTAACGTCAGATCAGCCCCTTTCATCTCCACCAACTGTCTTATCAGCCACAAGTTGTTCTGACTACCTAACTACGGTACCATTTTTTTTCTCAGTTAGGCCAGCCACTGTCATTTCTGCCACTGGCACACAACCTAACTTAGGTATTTGCCACTTGCACACAACCTAAAAAGGAACAATTCTACTGGTTATCACTATAATGAAACTTTTCTTCACAGCCTAACCAAACCTAGAGGTACGTGTTTCTAACCCGCGGGGCAAACGTACGTATTTTTGTAGGGTACGTAATGCTGTTTTTTTATCGGTTATGACAGTTTATTGAAGTTTCATTCAAGTGATAACCAGAAAAATAGTACGACTCGTGGCTGATTCTGACAATGGGCTGTATTGAAGTGGCGCAATTGGGTATGAGCTGATACATCGTTTAGAGCAAAACCACGTGTGCTGAAAGATTTTAGCGGTTATGATAGTGTCCGGCCATGACCGTGAGCTGAAGTGAAGTGGCGATAGTGCGCGTGTGCGGAAATAATTTTAGCGGGAACGCTGGGCTCGCATCTTATTTGAGGTAAGAATCAGGAATGCCTGGTACGAAATACATGGGATGGAGCGATCACAAAATACATGGGGTTAGGAAAATTACGAAATACATAGGATTGGGAAAACCGCTAACAAGTGGGGCTAAGAAACCCTGAGAACATGGGGTTGGGAAATTGAAATGCGCTAACATATTGTAAAGATGAGGTAGGATATGAATACTCAAGGGTTGAATAGGTGACATAAATTGTACATAAAATATATACATAGCACTGGATATACATACTTCATGACGAAATGCGCTAACATATTGTAAAGATGGGTATAAAACATTGCATGAATAATGAAGTGGTGAATAGACTACATTAGTTATTCATAAAATACAAACATAGCACTAAAATATATACACTTCATGACCGCTAGGAAATGATTAAATGATTGACAATCAGAATATTTCTGATTATGCATTAAGCTTGTGTTTGTTGGCAAAGTTACCGTTTTGAATTGATCGGTCAACAAATGTTCACTAAGCCTATTCATGAAGGATTTGTTGGATTCAAGATTTTTGAGGCTTGTTGGGAGGTTGTTCCAGGATTTTGCTCCAGTAATCGAAAAAGCTCGACAGGCAGTTTCTGTTTTCCTGTGTTCAACGTGCAGAGAATCATTATTTCTTGTGAATCGATTGTTCTTTTCATTTCGAGAATATATGTGCCTTTGGCTGCTGGCTGAATGTTTTTCTATAAGATCTTCATGAATTCTGATCGACTCATGGAGTGCCAGTTTGTTGTCGATATTGAGTGACTGTAATTTCTCGAGGAGAGGACTTACGTGGTCTCGTTTTCTGTGGTTACCATCGCATGTTATTCTAGCTGAAAAGCTTAAACAACGTTGCACTTTCTCTCTTTGGGTTTTGGTGCATTTCCCCCAAATTGAAAGAAAATAAAGCGTGGACAATCAGTAATCTTGATTTGAAATCCAATTCTTTTTTTGCGGAGTTTCGGAACAAAAGTGTTCCATTCAGCTTGGAACACTGAGTACTTACGAGGTGTTTGAAGGAAAGATCGGGTTCAAACCATACTCCCAGACTTATAACTTTATCTTCAACAGGAATATCAGACTTGCCTATCCTGATAGAGAAATTCATTGGAACTGATTTTCTTTTCAAGTTCGAGCCGAACAAGATGCATTTTGTTTTTTCAGAGTTGAGCTTGAGTCCATTTTTTATCATACCAAGATTTCAGATTAGTTACGGCTGTCTCAGCGTCGTCTTTCAGTGCATTTAGATCCGACGGCTTTCGAGAAAGCAATATTTGAATATCATCGGCGTACATTACCATTTTTGCTTTGTATTTTGGTAATTTAAAATCGATGCCATTTACAAAAACCAGGAACAACAAAGCGCCAAGTATCAAACCTTAATGGACCCCAAAGGCAACTGTGGCCGAATTTGACATAGTTGCGTAATCGAGTTTAACTGATTGTTGTCGATTCATCAGATAACTTTCGAACCAAATAGGGTCAATTCCGTTGTTGCGGAGCTTGCGAAAAAGAATTGTATGGCTTACACTGTCGAATGCTTTCGAAAGTCTAGCAATACCAGCAGAGATATCTGCCCCTCATCAAAGTTTTTGTATAGATCTTCAGTGATGCTCATAAGTGCGTCCTCTGTTCACAATTTTCGCCGATAAGCATACTGGCAGTCATTGAACAGCTTATTTGATTCAAGATAATCCATCAATTGGATAGATATTACCTTGTCTAGAATCTTGGATAGGACAGGCAGAAGACTGATCGGTCTTAAGTTGGATGGTCCATTCTTGTCTCCAGATTTATGAATTGCTTATATGATTGCATGCTTCCTGATCTCTGGAAAAGTTTCACTTGCTATGGAGGTGTTAATAACTGTGCTCATATAAGGCAAGGTAACTATAAGGCTGTCTTTCAGATATTGTAGGGCTAATCCATCTATTCCTGTAGAATTTGTATTCCTCAAGGCAAATACAGCTCGTTTTACCTCGTGTTGCGATATTTGCTGTGGTTTCCATTTGACGTTTGCTTCTTGGTCGCTGTCTCCATCGAAAGGTTTTGATAAGCTTCCTGGGTTACCTCTTCAAAAACCTGTTTTTCAACTCCAGCGAAGTAGTTGTTAAACTTCTCTGAAATCGCTTGAGTATTCGGATAAGTAGGCGAGGTGATCTTTTTTTTTTGTGGGAAACAATTCTTTTCAGTACACTCCACGTTTCTTTTTGGATTGTTTTTGCACTGTTCTAGTTCCTCGTGATGGTATTTAATTTTTGCCCCTCTGACTTCTCGTTTGACTCTTCTATTTTGAATACGAAATAATTCTAACCAAGTGATGCTTCGTTTTGCTCTGCGTTTGAGATATTTTTTGAGTGCAATTTCATTTCGCAGTTTTTCTGTAATCCATTTAACCGGCATACTTTTCATTGTTTTAGTTTCCGTTGGCGTCACAGCGTTCAGAAATGTGAGAAGATAATATGTGAGCAATTGAGCTTGCTCTGTGACGCTATCTGTGCAATGTATCGGTTCTATCATTTCGATGTTTGCCACTAGTTGTGCTCTGAATTTATTGCTGTGTAATTTCTTTTTTGTACGACAGGTTATTTTGTATACCAGTTGCTTCTCTTTTTCGATGTTATTGGTGCAGTTTATTTCATGGTGGTCCGAGAAAGAGCTGGGCTCCACGTCTGTGGTAACAATGGAAGATGGATTGTTACTTATGTAGCATTATAGCGCACTGGAATAGACTTCATTTTCTGTTAATAACTGTTTAATAAATTGCCATAACCTAAGCTTCATACTAAACCCAATTTCAACTTGGTATTAATAACACTTCGAATCTCGAAAAGATCTGATTCATTTTCAGGAAGTAGAAATATTTTATTACACGAACATTGAAACACTTTGAAACCCTTCATTAGCACATCTGTTTGCAATTTTTAAATTAGAAATGAACATCACCCGAGCAGAAAATAAACCTGATTTCATGTTTAGTAAGATTATGAACAGCGTTTATAAACGCAAAAGGAATGTGGGTCCGGAGAAGCAAAATACTTCATGGGCAACCTACCTAGACCTAAACCCATCTTAACAGTAACCTAACCTAAAGTAGAATATATCAAAGAGGCATCGTAAACCACCTTACTATTGAAGAAAAACTAAAACGTAGATGATATAATACATATTGAATATAATATGAGACAGTTATTGCTAACTGTATTATTGTTGTTAGACAAAATGTTGCTTGAGTTTCGATTTACATGTAAATGATGAAGATCAAATTTTTATATCAATTGGAATGGTGTTCCATAATTTGACTCTCCTATAGATAATGGAGCAGTGAGATGTGGCTTTATTAAACTTTTTTGTATTGTAGGACTCTTGATTTCTTGTTGCGTATGAATTTACAGTAGCGAAAGAAAATTCGTTTATGGCTAGTCAATAACCGTAAAAATTAAACTAGACTTTTCCTGCATGGCATTTTTTATACTTTATATTACAATTTCTTACGGTATTATTTATGGACAATCCTTCTTGATGGATAAAATCAAGTTAATTTCCAATGAGTTCTTACATAGACCGAAAATTTATAATGAAAAATTTCATTTTATCTCCAATCATAAACCAATTTTCTTTAGCTACTGTACATCAGTCTGGTGCTGCACATGTTCGAGGGGATGCATATCGAGGTCAAGGCGATTAGTTTCATGCATAAAGACAAGTATTTGGGAGCCATACAGATACTCACTTTTAAGAATATTCATCGAATTGAAATAAATACTTGTGTGTCCTGCATAAGAGAGGTTACGTAGAGCTCTGCATGTGTTCTTATGCATGACTACCTACCATATAATCTGTTAGATGTTAATAGCGTGCGAACCAAACTTCCATTCCAGAGTAGGTACAGGATTGAACTGGTGATGAATAAATATTTTTGAGAACTTCTGTTGAAAGAAAATATTGTAATTTATACTGGACACCTACTGGTTTGCTTAATTTGTTAAAATATAATCAACATGATACGTGAATGTAATGACGGTCGAGATGCATGCTGAGAAAACTTCCTGAAATTCACAAATATTAGCGTTTCCGATTTTTAACAAATGACTATCAATCTTACGTTTGTATGAGAAACTTATCAATTTTGTTTAACATTCATGTAGATTTTATTTGTGTCGAGACACTATTTTCAGACAACAAACTCATTGATTATTTTATTCACGACTTCCTATCCATTTTTGAAAATGAGTCCGACAAGGTACTATCATCGTTGACTAAGGTACACCTGAACAGATTTGATGCATTTGATGATTCTTAATAAAGATAAGTAACAAGAGAGGCCCTAAAACTGAACAATGAGGGACGTCATGACTAATACCAAGATTTGATTTACGGTCATTTATTACTGTGTAATATTGTCCATTGAAAAAGTACGATCGAAACCAATTCAACGCCAATCCTCGTGCTCCACAGAAGCACCACTTGGATAGTAAAATAGAATGGCCAACGATAACGAATTCTTTTCGAAAGTCTGGAAATTTATACTGCATAATTTAGTTTGAATTTTAATTTTGATATAAAAAACCCATACGGTCTAATATTGCTTTCACTGTCGATAATTTATTCCGAAACCCATATTGACCTCGATAATGAATGTCTCATTTCTCTATTACATGTACAGTTCCCTGTATGCTATTTTTCGAATATCACACTAAACGTGGGTAATATTGAAATTGGTCTGTAGTTACTGGATATTCGCTACTTCACAAGTAGTGGGAACTGGGACGACTCTCGCAATTTTAAGAGACTGAGGTAATATTCCGGATTGGCATGTGTAACACTTATTTTCTCTCCATGCTTTATGTGATAACCACTATTTATTATTTGTGTGATACAATGGATGTACACTATTGCACAAGAGACTTAACTGGGGTCTTATCTTTAATAGGTGAAAATACATACATATCTTCTGTTGAAACTGGTTAGCTATCTTTTTTTACAAGGAATACAAACTTGGGGCTATCTTTTTTTACAAGGAATACAAACTTGAGACCATCTTATTTAACACAATATCCTGACTAAAACACAGAATATCCACACCGGACGATTGTTCATTATAATGATCAGAATTAACTTCTGCTGCTGGGGTTGATGACTCCCTCCTGCGACCAGCAATCAGTCATGTCATGCCCTCACCATTGCTTGCTTGGTCCCGTTGTAGCTACGCTAGCTAGGCTTATCTACATTTCACGCCTTCTAACCTTAAGATCAAGGTTAGTCTATGGTACCTATCTACTCTGAAACTACTCTGAGTGGGACTCTGACCCATTTTCCTTGTTTCCTAAGGTGGTAGCCAGAAGAGATCGCCATGAACGGAAAGAGGTCCCTTTAGCGGTCTAATGTCTACCTTCCTTCATTCTACAACCGCCTGCTTACCAACATCAGTTTCGCTATTAACCTCGACTGCTGAATTATATTCAGTAGTCGAGGTTAATAGTCGAGGCTATATTAAACACTACATTATCATGATGCGATGCTTTGTTTCAACGCAATCTTATTTAAACGTTTTGACCGACATCTTGGAGAATAACCCTTCCATAACTACAGTCCAACGCTATGCCAAACAGAGATGGTCCGTGCTAACCGGGATAGAAAAGAAAGGGGTAAGGGGAGGAAGAGAGCCCGGCCCCACCCTCCGAACCCGTTCCAGATATTCTCCATCCCACCCTGCCTTGCAGGACCGACCAAATACACGTCTACGCAAACAATACTCCTCCTTGTGAGGGCATGAAGGGAAATGTTTCCCACAGTATAATCGATTTTTAACAGTTGCAAACCAGAAGACACAATATATCGTAGAAATTTGATAACTCTAATTGGTACCGAGTATATATCACACTTCTTGTTCTTAATATATGTCTGTGTGTTTGTGTAACACCAAAAGATGTAGAGAATAATGGTATTCCTTACATCTTTTGGCGTTACAGCTCCAAGAAAGCACGAATTAAGGTAACCGTCGGGCATGTAATGTAATGAGTCAATAGGGGTAGAGTTTCAAGGTCCAGAAATAATCTTACCAATATTAACACATAACTCGTTGAATACGTGGGCAATCTATAAACATTATTTTCGTATCCAGTGTCTTTGTGCACAATTGGTTAATAATGTATTTCTTTTTATTCGAGCCTGGTGGGTGAACACTATTATTTAGTTTTCAGGTATTAGCTAACTATAAAGCTGTTGAATTTACCTACGAAATATTGTTTCTAGATAATCTAATAGTATTTGAAACAGAATTTTGACAAGTGTAAAACAGATGTTCGTGTTTTATATTGTGCTTGAATGATCGTGAAGTAGTGTATCGTTTCCAGCTACTTCTGGTGAGATGAGACTGACTGCTGGGCACCTTTGATGGGACCCTTCCTTGACCTTTGCAAAGTTGTGTCGTTTTCTTGTACTCTCCTCTACTTCTACTTCTTTCGACAGTTCTTATGGATGGAGTTATAGTAAGAACAACGGTGGGCAGACCCACGATGTAATGCACTCTTTATATTATTTTTTCTCTGAACTCAGCAAGATTTGTATGTCTTAAACGAGCATCTTCTCGAGATACGGATTTACTTATTTATGGTTTAAATTATTTCCGTGTATTCCTTGCCTCAATAAAATGAGGGTAGTTAGGTTATAAATGATGAATGATTCCATTTTTGTGTAACACTACTTTTTCTCATGCTGTGAAACCACTCACTCTCAAGAGTCACCTCAAGCTGTGGAACCACTCACTTACAAGAGTCCTCTCTAGCTGTGAAGCCACTTTCTCTCGAGAGTCCTCTCAAGCTGTGAAGCCACATGCTCTCGAGAGTCCTCTCAAGCTGTGAAGCCACTTGCTCTCGAGAGTCCTCTCAAGCTGTGAAGCCACTTGCTCTCGAGAGTCCTCTCTAGCTGTGGAGCTACTTACTCTCAAGAGTTTAAATAATCTGGTGTTGTTGGTGGGTTTCTCGATGACCCTCTCATTCCCATCCTCTTACCCCGTCCCCCTGTAAAAAGCTGGTTCCAGTTCTCTGTCATTGCAGCAGCAGAGGAGAAGCTAGAGTGTGATTTGAACACTTCTTCCACCACCACCACCACCACCTGTACCTCCTCTTCCTTCATCACCACAACTTCCACCACCACCTTGGTTGCGCTTAGCAAATGTTCAGTAGACAGTGGCCTACTCTCCGAGGGCTCCGACGATATCCGAGGTCTGTACACTCCTCCTTTGCTCGTGTTTCCGCCTTGCATTTTCCCTTCCTTTTTCTCATTTTTCCTTCCCTTTTCTATTTTATTCCTTCCTACAGTAATTGATGACCGCTTGCCTTTACTCCCTATACACGGTTGAATTTCGGTCTTAAAAAAATAGGACGTCAGGTCTTTTGAGGAGGAGGTAAGTCACTTTTAACACATTGATTTTCTTTTGATAAGTTAGTTGGTTTGATTTGATTAAATTTGCCAAGCAAAACGTCCTATATTTTAGAATATGTAGCTAGGCCTAACCCGAAAAACGGGTGATATTGTCTGGGACCCTAGGAGACTATTTATTCAAATCAACGCTTCTGCTTCCTCTGAGTTCTTTAAAAGAATAAGCACTATTTTCTGTAATGAAATAACGCTCGTTAACCTTCCGGGTCAATAATTGTGGCTGAACTTTAGGAGGCATGAATTAGCATCATATTAACATATTCTTTGAATGGAAAAATTAAACCAACAGTATTCTTTCCTCATATCTATTTACATTTCTTTTCTCCTGTTCTTAATTCACATCCATTTTCCTTTCTTGATGACCGTTTCCTGCACACTATTCTAAAGCACTCCCTGTACCTAATTATATTCTTCCGTACTGATAACATGCACCTCTAAGTTACCTTACAATGACTAAAAGACTTTCAGGTATATCATTAATCCTGCTGTACAGTACGATTACAATTAAAATTGATTCTTCTTTTGATTGCTCTCAAAAATGTTTCGTGCTCTCGTCGTTGAATGATTTGAACGCCCTCTTTTTTTGCCTTTATGATCAACAATATTTGTTCATATTCACCAACTGTGCGCAACCAGGTAACATTACAGGCATACTATTGATCTGCATCATTGTGATGAACGTTCCTCCAGTATGACAATCTCTATTACGGTAGTTGTGATTGTATCGATGATAGTACCATTTATCCAGTAATACGATCCCCATCGAACCCAGCATTCTGTCAGCACAGTACTCTCGTACTGTTCTATTGCCTTGGCATACTGTCAGCACAGTACTCTTGTACTGTTCTATCGCCTTGTCGCACAGTCAGCACAGTACTCTTGTACTGTTCTATTGCCTTGGCGTACTGTCAGCTCAGAACACTTGTACTGTTCTATTGCCTTGGCATACTGTCAGCACAGTACTCTTGTACTGTTCTATTGCCTTGGCATACTGTCAACACAGTACTCACGTACTGTTCTATTGCCTTGGCATACTGTCAGCACAGTACTCTTGTACTGTTCTATTGCCTTGGCATACTGTCAACACAGTACTCATGTACTGTTCTATTGCCTTGGCATACTGTCAGCACAGTACTTTTGTACTGTTCTATTGCCTTGGCTTACTGTC
This sequence comes from Gammarus roeselii, assembly GCA_016164225.1. NCBI lineage: Eukaryota > Metazoa > Arthropoda > Malacostraca > Amphipoda > Gammaridae > Gammarus > Gammarus roeselii. The sequence continues at coordinate 11,337 of SDVV010001469.1, forward strand.
AGTACAGTACTCTTGTACTGTTCTATTGCCTTGGCACACTGTCAGCACAGTACTCATGTACTGTTCTATTGTCTTGGCATACTGTCAGCACAGTACTCTTGTACTGTTCTATTGCCTTGGCATACTCTCAACACAGTACTCTTGTACTGTTATATTGCCTTGGCATACTGTCAGCACAGAGCTCTTGTACTGTTCTATTGCCTTGGCGCACTGTCAGCACAGTACTCTTGTACTGTTCTATTGTCTTGGCATACTGTCAGCACAGTACTCATGTACTGTTCTATTGCTTTGGCATACTGTCAGCACAGTTCTCTTGTACTGTTCTATTGCCTTGACATACTGTCAGCACAGAACTCTTGTACTGTTCTATTGCCTTGACATACTGTCAGCACAGTACTTTTGTACTGTGTTATGGCTTGGCTCACTGTCAGCACAGTACTCTTGTACTGTTCTATTGTCCTGGCATACTGTCAGCACAATACTCATGTACTGTTCTATTGCCTTGGCATACTGTCAGCACAGTAATCTTGTACGGTTCTATTGCCTTGGCGCACTGTCAGCACAGTACTCTTGTACGGTTTTTTGTCCTAGCATACTTTCAGCACAGTACTCTTGTACTGTTCTATTGCTTGACATACTGTCAGCACAGTACTCTTGTACTGTTATATTGTCCTGGCATACTGTCAGCGCAGTACTCTTGTACTATTCTACTGTATTGGCACATTGTCAGCACAGTACTCTTGTACTGTTCTATTGTCCTGTCATACTGTCAGCACAGTACTCTTGTACTGTTCTATTGCCTTGGCGAACTGTCAGCACAGTACTCTTGTACGGTTTATTGTCCTGGCATACTGTCAGCACAGTACTCTTGTACTGTTCTATTGCTTGGCATACTGTCAGCACAGTACTTTTGTACTGTTCTATTGTCCTGGCATACTGTCAGCACAGTACTATTGTACTGTTCTATTGCTTGACATACTGTCAGCACAGTACTCTTGTACTGTTCTTTTGTCCTAGCATACTGTCAGCACAGTACTCTTGTACTGTTCTATTGCTTGTCATACTGTCAGCACTATACTCTCGTACTGTTCTATTACCCTCATTAACAGCATAGTGGTAAATAATTGATGAATGAGTGTAACATCACAATTGTTTCAGTTTGTGCTATCCAATTTCAGTGTACATCATAAGGGTCGAACGTTAATTAACGGTCGGCGACCGTCATTGGATGCTAACGGTGTTCGTACGACTAATAACTAACATGAGGCGTCCGTATCAAGTGTTACCATTACCATTTTATACTTAATTACGAGAGGTTTATGTCATCCTATATTCCCAGGCACACACAACTCTTAATTAGCAGGAGGTGACCGTCATCCCATCCTGCCGAGGACCACACGTCTGTTAATTAACGGTAGCCGTCCGTAATCCGATGTTCCCGATGACCACACGACTCTTAATTACCGTGAGGTGTCCTCAAATCCATGCTTCCTGAAACTCACTACAAAAAAGTGAACGAGAGGCGTCCGTAATCCGATGTTACGGTGACCACACGAATGTTAATTAACGTGAGGCGCCCGCAAACCGCTGTTCCCGAGGTCGCACGACTGTTAATTCATAGGAGACGTCCGTCATGTTACGATCGAATAAACGTATTGATGAAGGTCGGACACCTTTCTTCATTGCCAAGGATATTTTTTCCAATGTAGGCATAGATCTAATATTAAATACTCAAAAATCTATCCAAAAGCTATTGGGAGGATTTTTACAAGTCGTAGAAGCGGATTGAATAGCTACATGGGAAACACGACGTTCAACCCCCACAGCATAAACTCTAGTTCGGGTAACCAGAGTGAGCTTCTTCAAGAGTTTCACACTGACTTCGATTTTACAGATCTGGTCAACAGGACTCATGAAAATGGTCTTGTTTTGAATAGTCATTGTGACCTAGTTTTTTAGTGCCTGTAGTACATGTACAATAAGTTCACTAAATGATTTCTTGAAATAAATAATCGACATGAAACATATGTACATGGTTAGCAAACAATAGTAGAGTATACAGGCGCGAATATGCCCTAGAGATAGGGGGCGCGAATATGCCCTGGAGATAGGGGGCGCAAATATGCCCTGGATATATGAGGGTACGAATAAGGCATGGAGATATGGGGGTACGAATCTGCCATGGAGATATGGGGGTACGAATTTGCCTTGGAGATATGGGGTACGAATATGCCCTGGAGATATGGGGTGCTAGGATAATTTTATATCATGTTATTAAGTATCGCAGGCACCCGTGTTATTTCAATGGGTTTGTATTGCTCGAACCTTATCATATTTAGGGTATTATCAAACGATGTAGTTGCCGTTGTAATAGGATGTCGTAGCTCGATTATTATCATACCTTGGTTTGACATCTTACTCTTTATTAGTGAATTCCATATTATGGAGGTTCTTTGTTATTTTAGAGCGAAATGTATCGTATTTGATTAAATCCATCCGCTTTTCCCCTTTTATGTATGTATATATTTTCAGAGTTTTATCTGGAGACAGCGTTAAGATTCAAATAGTAGGAGCCGATACGTTCACGTATTTTCAATCCGAATGATTATGGACAATGAAAGATGTTCAAGTTTTTATTTTATTTATCTATTACATATTAGGAACATTTACATATAAGGAACACTTACATCAATCTTTTTTCTTCATTTTATGAGCGGTTGCAGGGGTATACGTTTTAGTTATTTTCCAATGCGTACGACTATAGACAATGAAACATGTTCAAGTTTATTTTCATTTATTTATCACATGGATACATTGCAGCATGGTTATATAGGAATATTTACATACTAGGATCTTTTAGTGAATGAAACCTGAAGACGTGGACGTACTTTCGTTATTCACGAGAGTGTTCTCATATGGTATTATTTAGTGTCTCAGGCACCGTTGTTTTTCATACAGTAGCATACGATTGGAAATGTTACCACTGTGCTCGCTAGCTATTCATCTCTATCAGCCAATGTCATACAGTGACGTTATCTTGATATGCACTCCTCTCGTGACCCTGCCTAATAGCGAGATTGCATCTCTACGCGACAGTTTAGAACATTAACACATGCCTTGTTTTTCCCGTTCGAAGGCTGTTCCGGCATTGTAGTATGTAATCGATTTCCCTGTACATAGCGTTTTAGTAAGTGTCGCCGTCACCGTTATTATTATATATATTTTGTATAACATAATTACATAGTAGCATGGTTACATATGAACATTTACATCATGTTAGGAAGAATTTCATCATATTAGGAGCGATTGCAGGGGTATACCTTCACGCATTTTTCAATCCGTATAACTATGGACAATAAAACAGGTTCAAGTTTATTGTTATGTGTTTATTTATTTCATGGTTTCATAGGAAACATTTACATATTAGGAACAGTTACATCAATCTATTTTCATAATTTTAGGGCGGTTGCAGGGGTATACGTTCACATATTTTTCAATGCGTATGCATGTGGACAATGAAACATGTCCAAATTTAAATCAATTCATCTATTACACAGTTACATAGTAGCATGGTTACATAGGAACATTTTCATCAATATATTTTCATCACATTATGAGCGGTTGCATTGGGAATACCTTCACGCATTTTTCTATCCGTATGACTATGGACAAATAAGAAACATACATGTTCAAGAATATATTTAATTACTAAATACAGGGTTACATAGGAATATTTATATATTATGAACAACTACATATTAGGAATATTTAGGGAATAAAAACTGAAGACGTGGATGTACTTTCGTCATTCGCGCGAGTACACTCGCCTATGACGACTTTCCCTAGCCTTACGGCTCTTCTAAGTTGAATCCATGTTTACATCGACATCATCACCCAAGACACAGCGCCTCCTCGTTTTAGTGACAATAAATTCAACTTCAATGGATTTTTTGGGAATGTTTGGATGCCCATAGGCAACAGTTGTGCACATATCAACATAGTACAGGCACATTTCAAACTTACTGAGTTAATTTTTTAATAGTGCGTACAGTTTGAAGCTGGCATGCTTGTGCACGAATGTTGTGTATGGTTTCAGAGTGTGTGTATGTTTTCTGCTTATGGATGTCTCTGTATTGTTCATAGCTGTTTTTGACTTGTGTCTGGTAATTGACGCCCTTAGCAGCTTATTTTGTAGCGACGGATTTTAATAACATACTGTAACACTCTGGCTGCAAGCAAATGATTTCACTCAGGTAATCGTCGGCTGTTTCGCTTTTCAATAGTCCCAGCTGTCCTTTCTTTGTTTCATCATACAAGGGTTGAGTTTTGGGGTAGTCGGAGAAGTCCATGTATTTAGCCAGGGGAGCATCCCACATTTCCGCCTCAATATCGGCCATACCTTTGAATCGGTTCAGCAACGAGTCTGCGTCCGAGTAGATGAGCAAGACGTTGTCCCCGTATTTGGGTTTCAGAGTGTCATAAAAGAAGCTGTAGACTTTTGCTTTAGCTTCTGCTTGGAGCTGATGAGATATATATCTGTGATACCATAGGTAACCCTGTGCAATTTCAATTGCATAATATCTATCGCATTTGTGATGCAAGGCAGGATGGGTTGTATTGCAGTCCATTGCAAGTCATGTTGCACAACTGCAATTTCAATGCTAGCCATTCGAGTTAAATTTGAGACATCACAAACCAAGATTTATAAGCGATATTTTATTGATAATAATTTTTTTATACATATATATTGGGAATTACATGGGTTTATCATTTATAAAAGAAAATAACTATTTACCCCGAAAATTCGATGGGAGCAACTGTACAAAACATGAGTAATGATTTCGACTACCCTCTCTAGTCTTATCTTGATCTTCGGTATCAGTGGTGCTCTGCGGTTTCTTTATCAACGATGAACATTTTTTCTCGCCTGGAGGTGTCGGCTCATCATATTGGTGTGGGATTTATAATTTGGGTGTGTTTTATTTTCTCTGATCTATTGGGTTCTAGACTGCTGCCCTTAGTACACATTTTAAATCGACGGATACCTTTGGGAGTAATGTATGCAACACTTCAGAACCTAACCTTGTAACCAAAACTTGGTTTATAGTCTTCAGCGACCTTTTTCTCGGCTCTAATATTTTTTATTTTAGTTACATGTTTATGACATCGAATCGTTTCAGTTTTTTTCTTACAGGCGCCATCGCCATTCAGTATATTCCGCAGATTTCCGAAATATTCATAGTTCCCCTAGCACTAAAATGTTTGAGACATGATCCTCAATCTTCATGTTTCATCCCCAACAATTTTGAAACAAAGTCAGTTATACATTTGATTTTATTGTACAATTTGACACTTCTTATACCTAATATCGTTTTATTATCCCATTTGATAATTCGGGCTCCTGCAACTTCATCAGGGTTTTCTTTACATGATATCTCCTCGGTATCACTATCACTGATTTCAAATTCACTACTACTGGTGTCCATTTCACTTGAAGCTTCCCACGTTTTTCCCTTATTTTCAGTATTTTCATTTCGTCTAAGGTTTGGGTGCACTCCCCTCTTTTCACCCAAGCTTTATACGTTCTACGTTTGGATGTTAGAGGTAAAGCCCTTTCTTTACTGCTCGCATCCTGTTGAGCAATGTCTATCTATTTTTTTTGGAAACCCAGGTCCGGTTTATTGTGTTCTATCAATACGCTTTTTGCGTCCCTAAAGCTTGTATTTTCTCGTTCATTTTTAGGAATATCTATCATATTCAAGATAATGGCGTCCTCTGAGATGTTGCCAAAACCCGAACGTGGAGCTCGATATGCTTAATTTTATCTCCGCACTGCAAATAACACATGCCCCCGTATTATCCCTTCTGGTAAAATATCTCCGTATCAAACTTGGCGACATCCTTCTACAACAAACGCAGACTGTTAACTAAATGAGAACAAATCTGATTTAAATTTTATATATATTTTAACATGAACGTACTGGATTGGTGCCGACATATGCCGGCACACGCCGGCCTAATTCAGGCATATACAGGGCTGGTGCCGGCGTAATTCAGACGTATACAGGGTCGGTGCCGGCATATGCCGGCATTATTTAGGTGTAAACTGGGTTGGTGCCGGTATTTGCCGGCATAATTCAGGGGTATACATGGTTGGTGCCGGCATATGCCGGCATAATTCAGGCGTATACAGGAATCGTGCCGGCATATGCCGGCATAATGTAGGCGTATACACGGTTGATGTCGGCATATGCCGGGATAATACAGGGTTGATGTTGGCACAATGTAGACACACACACTTGTAAACATGTACAGAATCGGTTAACATCTGAAGCATTTTACCTCTTTAGAACAAAAAAAAAGTCCCTTGCTTTTTTTGTTACAAGATATTTAGTGTGAATCAGTTGTACGTTATATTAGGTTAAAAGAACTAATCATTCTAACCTAACCTTACTTTTTCTAATCAAGAATTATGTATTGTCGTTCGACTTTTTGTGCATACATATAATACTTATTCATCGATCTATGAGATATTTACATATCCATCCTCTCCACTTGACTCTACATTTGATCTATCCTTTGCAGTTTTGATATACACTTCCAATTTTGATTTAGCAAATTTCATCAATTTTCATATGCAAATTACATCGTTAGTTTTTATTGTTATAAATATTTTCATATGATTCATGATTTTTATATGTTATTCACACCCATCAAAACCTAACCTTACCTTATGTATGGCATTCTGTCATTGATATATACATATGAAGCCCTCCAAACGACTCCAAATATCACTTTAACATACATGTTATTTATTTCGTTGTCACTCTCAACCCTTATTAGTTAGCAGAGAGGACCCATTTCCAAACTTAGACGGATTGAAAGTCACAAGTAATTCATATTGTATCCATTTTCAAACAAACGGACACATGGTCTCACACTATATTTTTCTTATTTTAATTCAATATCTCCACTTGGCTCTACATCCTTTGACGACTTGCATCTCCGATTTGCCTTTCCTTTCCTCTAAATTTCATATTCCTGTCGATGACTTCGTTTCAGATGTCGCCAAACATTAGTGGTGGATTTATGTTTATTCAATTTTATTTCTTTTTTGCACAGATTACAGACCTCCGTTACCCCATCACTCCCGAACAAACGATGCCTCAGCCTATACCCCATCATTCAACGACAAGACCACAACGTTGACTGAGCAAGATCTGATCGGACTCTGATTCATATTCTACCCCTCCGTAACACATCTAGATCATTTACACCGAAATAGGTATATTGCTCCGTTTCACGCTTTGTAACATATTCTTCTACCGATATCGACAACTCGATGTTACCTCCGACTGACACGATATTTGCAATTCATTGCTCAACATTTGAGTTTTTAGGATGATAAAACATTTTCATTGAGGATTTGCATAGTTTATTAGTATTTATTCGTATTATTTACAGATCTTGCTGGATGCATCACTGTTTTCTACCTCGTTTTTTTAATTTGAAACGGCATGGTTCGTACATCCAACCATACCCATCATCACTCAATTTCAGTTTCATTTCAGAATCCTGCATATACTCCATCATATCATTGATACAAATCCCGAAGGCTATTCTGTTTCTTCTTTGTGATCTCTAGTTATTAAAATCTTCTCCAATTCAAAGTATTGCTGATATTCATCCGAAAGGAATTGTTGCATACGACCGAGATTCTCTTTTGTTTTTAGGTAAAATATATTTTCCAATACCTCAGCTTTATAACACTTGTGAAGGTTTTCTGCTTGGATCATATAAATTTCGAGATTAACCTTCTTATTTTCTTTGAACTCTGTTACATACGAATGAAATGTATCGAAATCAGTTTCCCAAATACTGTTTAATTCATTCGTCATCCATGCATGAATAATTTTCCCCACTGCTAATATTCTTGTTCTTCGCATTTCTAGAAAAGTGTTATGTTCAACAGTTCTAAATATTTGTCCGAACCATGCCATATCATCTTCGGAGCTTTTTACATCCAACGCACTCAAAAATAATTTTGAGGCGTGAACATTCATTTTGTTTGTTCTATGACGAACGTACGTCTCCGCTTGTTCCCAACGTAACACTGACTTCAATCTCGGCTGTAGCGGGCCAGGGCGGAGTAGGTCCAGGCGAAGCGAGGAGCGATGGGTGTGTCTCCATCACCTCAGCAGTGCCAGTTTTATATGACTTCTCCACCCCACACCACGACTAGGTCATCAACTATGTTTACATGCCCATGTATAGGGCTGTGTACGTATGTGCATGTGTGTGTGTTTTATATGTACGTGTACATGACTCAAAAATGCATAACAAAATTTAAAATTTAATACAAATTTAAAATTCAATACAATTTTAAAATTCAATACAATTTTAAAATTCAATACAAGTTTGAAATTCGAAATTTCAATAAAATTTCAAATTTTTGAGGCCCGGACCTCTTTACAGTAGCCAAGTTATCACTCAAATAGACCGACTTGGCTTTTTCCGGGCCTCAAAAATTTGAATTTTTATTGAAATTTTGAATTTAAAAAATGTATTGAATTTTAAAATTGTATTGAATAGTAAATTTGTATAGAATTTTAAAACTGTATTAAATTTTAAATTTTGGTATACATTTTTAAATCGTGTACACGTACATACGCATGAACACACGTACATGCACATACATACACAGCCTTATACACTGGCATATATGCATAGTTGATGACGTAGTAGGGGTGGGAGGTGGAGGAATCATATAAAACTGGCACTGCTGAGGTGATGGAGACACACACCCATCGCTCCTCGCCTCGCCTGGACCTACTACGCCCTGGCCCGCTCATAGCCTCGACTACAGCCGAGATTGGAGTCAGTGTTACGTTGAGAACAAGCGGAGAGATACGTTTCGTCTTAGAACAAACAAAAAGAATGTTCACGTCTCAAAATTTTGCTTACGTGTGTTGGATAAAAAAATCTCCGTAGATGATTTGGCTTGGTTTGAACAAATATTCAAAACTGTTGAACCATAAACTTTTCTAGAAAGGCGTAGAACAAGAATCTTAGGAGTGGGAAAATTATTTATATATGGATGACGAATGAATTAAGCAGGATTTGGGTAACTGATTTCGATACCGAGTTCGAAGAAAATAAAAAGATAAATCTCGAAATTTATATGATCCAAGCAGAAATCTTCCACGAGTGTAATGAAACTGAGGTACTTTAAAATCAATTTTACCAAGGAACAAAAAAAAAATCTGGATCGTATGCAACAACTTCTTTCGGATGAATATCGGCAGTACTTTGAATTGGAGAAGATTCGAATAATTAAAGATCACGAAGAAGAAGCCCTACATTTATGGACTCACGGAAATGGAATAGCCTTTGGTATTCGTATCAAAGATATGATGAAGGATTTTGAGATCAAAATTGAAATATAGTGATAATGGGTATGGTTTAATGTACGCACCAAGCTGTTAAAATGAAAAAAACGAGGTAGAAAACCTTGTTGCATCCAGCAAGATCTATAATTAATACTAATATATACTAATATACTATGTAAATCCTCAATAAAAATGTTCATATTATCCTAAAAACTCAGAGGTTGAGCAATAAATTGCAAACATCGTGTCAGTCGGAGGTATCATTGAATTGTCGAAATAGGTAGAAGAATATGTTTCAAGGCGTGAAACGAAGCCATATACCTATCTCGGGGTAAATGATCGTGATGTGTTGCAGATTGGTAGGATATAAATCAGAGTCCGATCAGATCTTGCTCAGTCAACGTTGTGGTTTGGTCGTAGAAGGATGGGTTATAGCTTGAGACATCGTTTGTTCGGGGTGATGGGATAACGGGGGTCTATAATTTGTGCTAAAACGAAATAAAATTGAATAAACATAAATCCACCAGTAATGAGTGGCGACATCTGAAACAAAGTCATCGTCAAAAATATAAAATTAAAGGAAAGAAAAGGCAAATCACAGATGCAAGTAGTCAAGGGATGTAGAGCCAAGTGGGGATTTTGAATTAAAATAAGAAAAACATAGTGTGAGACCATTTGTCCGTTTGTATGAAACTGGATGCAAATATGAATTACTTGTATTATTCAATCCATCTAAATTTAAAAATGGGTCCTCTCTGCTAATTAATATGTGTTGAGAATTACAACGAAATAAATAACATGTATGTTAAAGTGATATCTAGAGTCGTTTGGAGGGCTTCATAGGTACATATCAATGACTGAATACCATACATAAGGTTAGATTAGGTTGGGTTTTGATGGGTGTGAATAACACGTAAAAATCAAGAATCATTCGAAAATAGGTATAACAATTAGAACAAACTATGTAGTATGCATATGAAAATGGATGAAATTTGCTAGATCAAAATTGGAAGTGTATATCAAAACTGCAAAGGATAGATCAAATGTAGAACCGAGTGGAGAGGATGGATATGAATATATCATGAATCGATAAACAAGTATCATTTGTATGCACGAAAAGTCGAACGATAATACATAAATATTGGTTAGATGAGGAGAGGTTAGGTTAGGTTAGGATGATTAGTTCCTTTATTCTAATATGACATAAAGTTGATCCGCGTTAAATATCTTCGTAACAAAAAAGAAAGGGACTTTGTTCTGGAGAGGTAAAATGCTACAGATGTTACCCGATCCTGTATATGCATACAAGTGTGTGTGTGTGTGTGTACATTGTGCCGCCAGCATCAACCCTGCATACGCCCACATTATCCCGGCATATGCCAACAACAACCGTGTATACGCCTACATCATGCCGGCAAATGCCGGCACCAACCCTGTATACGCCTGAATTATGCCGGCATATGCTGGCATATGCCTGCATGTGCCGGCACCAACCCTGTATACGTCTGAATTATGCAGGCATATGCAGGCACCAACCCTGTATGCGCCTGAATTAGGCCGGCATACGCCGGCACCAGCCCTGTATGTTCATGTTAAAGTATTTATAAAATTGAAATCCGATTTGTTCTCATTTTGTTAACTGTCTGTTTTTGTTGTAGAAGGATGTCGCCACGTTTGATATGGGAATATTTTACCAGAAAGGAAAATACTGGGCTTGTGTTATTTGCACGGCGAAGACAAAAATTAAGCAAATCAAGCTCCACGTTCGGGTTTTGTCAACATCTCAGAGGACACCAATATCTTGAATATGATATTCTTAAAAATGGACGAGAAAATACAAGCTCTAAGGACGCAAAGAGCGTATTGATAGAACATAATAAATCGGACCTGGGCTTACAAAGAAATGAGAATGACAGTGCTCAACAGAATGCGAGCGGTAAAGGAAGTGCTTTACTTCTAACACCCAAACGTAGAAAGTATAAAGATTGGGTGATATGGGGGGAGTACACCCAAACCTTAGACGAAATGGAAAATACTGAAAATATGGGACACCATTAGTAGTGAATATGAAGGGACACCAGTAGCAGTGAATATGAAATCAGTGACAGTGATACCGAAGAGATGTCATGTGAAGAAAAACCTGATAAAGTTGAAGGAACCCGAATCATCAAATGGGATAATGAAACGGTATCAAGTATAAAAAGTGTAAAATTGTACAAGAAAAGCAAATGTATATCTGACTTTGTTTCAAAATTGTTGGAAATGAAACACGAAGAGAGAAAATCATGTCTCAAACATTTGAGTGTTTAGAAAATTATGTATATTTCGGAAATCTGCGGGAATATACTGCACGGGAATGTCGGCGAAAGTAAGAAAAAAACCGGAAACGATTCAATGTCATAAACACGTAACTATAATACAAAAATTAGCGTCGAAAAAAAGGTCGCTGAAGACTAAAAACAAAGTTTTGGTTACAAGGTTGTGTTTTGACGTGTTGCTTACACAACTCCCAAAGGTATCCGTCTATCTAAAATGTGTACTAAGGGCAGCAGTCTAGAACCCAATAGATCAGAGAAAAAAAACACACACACACAGATGATAAATCCTACACCAATATGATGAGCCGACACATCCAGGGGAGAAATAATGCTTATCATAGCCGAGTGCTAATAATACCAACGGTCAAGATAAGACCAGAGAGGGTAGTCGAAATCATTACTTATGTTTCGTACAGTTGCTCCCATCAAATTTTCTGAGTAAATAGTTATGTTCTCGTATAAATGATAAATTCATGTAATTCCCCAATTTATATGTGTAAAAAATGTATTATCAATAATATATATCCTATAAATCTTTGTTTGCAATGTCTTCATTCAACTCGAATAGCTAGCATTGAAATTGCAGTTGTGCAACATGACTTGCAATGAATTGCAATACAACGCCTCCTGCCTTGCATTACAAATGCGACAGATATTATGCAATTGAAATTGTACACGGTTACCTAAGGTATCATTGATATATATCTCATCAGCTCCAAACAGAAGCTAAAGCAAAAGTCTACAGCTTCTTTTATGACACTCTGAAACCCAAATACGGGGACAACGTCTTGCTCATCTACTCGGACACAGACTCGTTGCTGAACCAGTTCAAAGATGTGGCTGACATTGAGGCGAAAATGTGAGAAGCTCCTCTGTCTGAATACATGGACTTCTCCAACTACCCCAAAAATCATCCCTTGTATGATGAAACAACGAAAGGACAGCAGGGACTACTGAAAAGTGAAACATCCGACGGCTACCCGAGTGAAATCATTTGCTTGGAACCAAAGTGTTACAATATGTTACTTGAATCCGTCGCTACAAAATAAGCTGCTAGGGGCGACAATTATCAGTCACAGCCAAATCAGACATGAACAATACCGCGACATCCATAACCGGAAAACATACACACACTTTGAGACCATACACAGAATTCGCGCACAAGCATGCCAGCTTAAAACTGTACGCACTATTAAATATGGTCTCAGTTAGTTTGAAATGTACCTGTACTATGTTGATGGGTGCACAACTGTTGCCTATGGGCATCCAGACATTCCCAAAAAATCTATTGAAGTTGAACCTACCGTCACTAGAAACGAGGAGGCGCTCTGTCTTGGGTGATGTCGATGTAAACACGGATTTAACTTGGAATAGCCGTAAGGCTAGGGAAAACCGTCATGGGCGAGTGTACTCGCGTGAATGGCGAAAGTACATCCACGTCTTCAGGTTTGCATTTTCTAAAAATTCCTAATATGTAAATGTTCGTAATATGTAAATTTTCCTATGTAACTATGTATTAAATAATCAAATATATACCTGAACATGTATGTTTCATCTGTCCAGAGTCATACGGATTGAAAAATGCGTGAAGGTATACCCCTGCAACCGCTCCTAATATGATGATGATGTTCCTAACATGATGTAAATGTTCTTATGTAACCAATCTACTATGTAACTATGTAACAAAAAATATATATGTAATAATAACGGTGACTACGATACTAAATGAAACGCTATATACAGGGAAATCGATTAAATACTACAATGCCGGAACAGCATTCGAACGGGAAAAACACGGCATGTGATTAATGTTCTAAACTGTCGCGTAGCGATGCAATCTCGCTATTAGGCAGGGTCACGAGAGGAATGCATATCAAGATAAGGTCACTGTATGACATTGGCTGATAGAGATGAATAGCTAGCGAGCACAGTGGTAACATTTCCAATCGTATGCTACTGTATGAAAAACAACGGTGCCTGAGACACTAAATAATACCATATGAGAAAACTCTCGTGAATAACGAAAGTACGTCCACGTCTCCAGGTTTCATTCACTAAAAGATCCTAGTATGTAAATATTCCTATATAACCATGCTGCAATGTATCCATGTGATAAATGAATAAAAATAAACTTGAACATGTTTCATTGTCTATAGTCGTACAGATACAGACACTAGGCCGCATATCCCAGAAAGGGGGGTGGCCGACGGCAAGGCGCACCTCACACCCTCACACGCTCACACTCACACAACTTAGCCCTTTTGTGCTAAAGGGTCCGGCCTGTAGCCCCTCAACTTACACTCTGGGTCCCGAATGCACCGAGGAACCGTCGTCAGCAGCAGGGCCCGACAGTTTTCACTGGCTTCCCCCCGCTGCGTCATAATGGCCGCCCCCCCCCCCACCCACGACCATCCCAACAGCGGGATGCCAAGGGCGGGAAAGCACATCAGAGCAGCGTCAAAATCAACCATTCACAACCATTCTCCACCCACGCCTGTTCATTTCACGCTCTCTCGCCACCTCCACATTCATGTCTCTTCATCCCAACGCCTGCTTCAGACCATCCATCCACCCAAACTTCGGTCTACCTCTAGGCCTGCGA
>SDVV010001470.1:0-25645 GCA_016164225.1 Gammarus roeselii
TCGAATCAGAACAGGGATGGTGAAAAAGTTTGAGAACAGAGTGGATTCGCGTGTACTGAGATGGTTCGGGCACATGGAGAGGATGGATGAAGGGAGATAGGTAAAAAGGGTGATGAATGCGGAGGCGAGTGGTCGCAGGCCTAGAGAAAGACCGAAGTTTGGGTGGATGATGGTCTGAAGCAAGCGTTGGGAAGAAGAGACATGAATGTGGAGGTGGCGAGAGAGCGTGCAACGAACAGGCGTGAGTGGTTGTGAATGGTTGGTTTTGACACTGCTCTGATGTGCTTTCCCGCCCTTGGCATCCCGCTCTCGGGATGGTCGTGGGTGGAGGGGGCCCGGCCATTATGACGCGGCGGGGGTAAACCAGTAAAAACTGTCGGGCCCTGCTGCTGACGACGGTTCTTCGGTGCATTCGGGACCCAGAGTGTAAGTTGAGGGGCTACCGGCCGGACCCTTTAGCACAAAAGGGCTAAGTTGTGTGAGTGTGAGCGTATGAGGGTGTGAGGTGCGCCTTGCCGTCGGCCACCCCCCTTTCTGGGGGATGCGGCCTAGTGTCTGTCTCTGTATCTGTATGAACAATGTAATGCGTCCGTCACCGCCGACGTTGTCGGAACGGCCGTAGCGTAGAGTTGTGTACCCAGAAACTTTGTGCCTTAGATTTTTTTTTCCCCGGAATAGTCCTGGGGAGATGTGGATGTAGTGTTTGTGGAGGAAGTGTTTGAGTTTTATTTGTTCCAGACCAATGCCGCCTGTGTTCACTTGTAAAATCTTGATTTGTCCGACATTGATTTGGGGTAATTGAGGAGGCGCAGAAAGTGGCGGTGCGGTTAGTGGGTGGAGGGTTGAGTGGAGCCTGGAGCGACCAGGGTTGCGCCACAATGGCCGAGGAGCCGCTGCCGGCGAGGCCGCCGAACACACAGGAGAGGACCCACCCAGGAGTGGAGGGATGTCGAGTGTTAATGGGTTGGAGATGAGGCGGGAAAGGTGTTATTGTTAAGATCTGTATTAATATTGTGGGCTGGGTGGCAGTTAATGCATTGCCACCCCTGTGCTATATATCGATGGTTATGAAAAACAGAGCATTGTTTTGGGTAGTGCGTCAAGTCCGACATCTGCACTGCATCGCATCAACGCAGGGAATGTAAGGGCGACCATAGGTGGGACAAGGGTATGCGTTGGGACCAGGGTTGGATTCTATGTCACCGGCTTGGAGAAGAAGGGGAAGAAACACCGGTGTTTGTTCATTTCCATTCAGGGAAAAAACGATCCAGCTAAATGTGTTGCGGTTTGATGTATAGTGTTTTGTTGATGGGCCTGAGGCCCGGGCAGCGCACACGCCGCGTCCACGACGACGCCTTCGACGACGAAGGGAAAAAGGGAGGTGGAAAATAATAGTGAATAGACAGGTTTTGACGCGGCCCTGATGCGTTTGCCATCTTCGACGTCTTGTTGAGAAACTGGATGGACGTAGGTGGGGAAGAAACCGGCAATTATGGTACAGCAGGGGAAAACATTGAGAGCTGTCGGGCCCTGCCGCTGATCTGGAACCTCACTTATGATCTTAAGTGCAAGTTGCGGAGTTTTGGCCGGACCCTTTAGCGCTAAAGAGCTAAGGTTTGGCAAGTGTGTGAGAGCATAAGAGGAGTGTGAGGCGCATCTTGCAGTCGGCCACTCCGTTTCTGAGGGATTTGGCCCTGTGTCTGTATCCGTATATAAGTATATGTTCATTTAATTACTTATCAATAATTTAAACAGATCAAAATTCAAGAAATCCAACCGAAAAGTTTTGGTATCACAGGGCTGCTACAGAGTAACTGCCAAAAATAAAGTAACTAAATGACTAGATAAGGAGAAAAAATTACTTCAACTATTCACAAATAAGAAAGTCGCTTCAAGTGACTAATTAATAAGCAATTCTCGCCTCACTTTCAGCTGAAAATGATGTAACTATAGCTTCACTTGCTGGATGTTAAATATTTAAAGTGGGGAGATAAGAGGCCGGTTAGAGTGACGAGGCTTTCTAGCGCGCTGGAGTCATCGTACTTCTGGCGCCGAATGTCAAACTAGCAAACAGTGCTGCATCAAGTTAGTCTTTGTTTTTCTTCTTTTTCAATGTTCGAGTTAAGGTATACTACTGAGCAAAGGCAAAGTTCTTTGAGCGGCGAACGTCTACGGTATGTACGGGTGCCACAGGAGGTACAGGAACTCCCAAGGTGCTGAGGCCATATGGTCCCAGCACTCCCCGGATGGCAGTAAGGAGGAATAACACACTACCTACCCTGCTTCAGAGCCCCAAGGATCCGCAGTAGTCCTTAAGGTGCGGGCTACGCGCTCCAACACCTGCTGAGGGGGAAGATGAAGAAGAGACAGAAAACGGGGATCCCATGCATGAGATCTACACTAGGTGTAGGGAATTTCACGCATGAGAACAGCAAGAATGGAAAGAAGAAGGAGGAATAGTCGTTGAAAAAGGCTGCATGAAAGAAAGAGCGCAATTTGGCTGTTATCTGCCACCCAATAGGAGAATAGTTAGAACCGGTGTGAGAATGTTTGAGTGTGTGTCTGTGTGTGCGTGCGTGTGTATGTGTGTGTTTGTGTGCAGCGACTATTAGGAGAGTTGTTAAGAATGAGTCTGAGACAAGTTTAAGGAAATTTGAACTAAACATAAGATGCAAATGAGGTAAATAATGAGTCAAGCAAATCAGGATGGGGGAGAAAAGGAAAGATAGTAAAGGGCGAAGAAGAGGGGAGTCTGAAGGGAAATAAGGGTGTTCATCCCCCCGATTGAGCCGTGACTCCGTGCGGCCCGTGAACCTAACAGATGCCTAGGGGGTCAAAGTGGGGAAAAAACTACTTTTTGTGAGGAAAAAATGTGTGTTGGGATAAATAAAATGCTGAATTTTGTTATCCACACACAATTTTTTGCCGCTTTGAATTTTGAACATTTACCAAATGAAGCATGAGTACTTTCAGAACAATAGAACAGAGATGAGAGGTGGGCCTTTGTTCTGGGAGGTACCAACCAAAAACTAGGGAAAACGGAGGAGTGTTTACCTTCCCCAAGTAGTATTAGTAAGTGCCAGTGCTACAACTAGCAATGCACCTGGGGTTGTGAGTCTGTAACAGCTTACTAACTACCCATTGCGTTTATGTGTAACATAAATTGTCTATCATCTTGAACAAAAGAAGTACAATCTGATCAGCTTGACACTTCTCTTGAGAAACTTAATTTTACCTTTAAAACTATGTAATAAGAACTGTATAAATTAACCCTAAAGTGTCAAAAGCCTAAAGGTTGCTCAACTGGATTTGAAAAAATGACAGTAAATGATTTAAAGTGCCCTTTGCATGAAACAAATTACTTTAAATGACTTGTCTGAAAAAATTCCGAACCGATAGCGGGGGATATTTTGGTGTCGGCACAGGTCTCGTGGTCAGGGCAGTCTCTCACATTACTGCTGTCTGGCCAGTTCAGTCTATCGCCTTACTCCAGTGTGACCAGTTGTCTCTCGTCTTACTTCAGTGTTGCCAGTTTAGTCTCTCACCTTCCCGCAGTGTGGCCAGTTCAGTCTATCACCTTCCCGCAGTGTGGTCAGTTCAGTCTCTCACCTCCCCACAGTGTGGCCAGTTCAGACGCTCACTTTACCGCAGTGTGATCGTTCAGTCCCTCACCTTGCTACAGTGCGGGCAGTGGTACTCCATGGTAGAGCTCTGAAGCGGTTTATTAAGGTCAGGCACACCGCTAAGTGCCATTTCGGGGTGCCGCTTGAGAGTGTGGTTGACCAGCATTCCACGTCTCTTGAAGCCAAGCAGGCACAGTCGACACTGGTACGCGCTGTTACGGTAACGATAGGCCTCGGCGTCAGACACCTGCGCCTTCTCCTTCTGTGATAAAAAAGAATCGTACACATCTTTGTGATTAAATGAAAACATCATTTGGGCATGTTTTTCTAGTTGGCTGTACCATGGAAATGGTAATTTATTATATAAATAATAACTTTGCTTAGTCACAGCCAAACCGAAGAGGGGGAGGGGAATGAACCCTAATTACCAATCAGAATCCCCACTCTTCCACCTTTCAGTATCTCTAATTTCCATTCAGAATCCTCACTCTTTCATTTTTCCCTATCTCGCCTTTTCTCTAGCGCTTTGAATGTACTCGACTTTCATCCACTTTTTTTCCGTCTCATGTTTAGTTGGCAGTTGAGCCAGTTGTTATCTATCTGCTGATGATACGGCCCTGGTTGCGGATTCAGAGGAGAAGCTATGTTGGCTAGTGTCTGAGTTTGGTAGAGTGTGTGAGAGGAGGAAGCTTCGAGTAAACGTGGGTGGGAGTAAAGTAATGAGATGCTCCAGGACTGTTGATGCGAGCAAATTAGTGTCACCCTAAATGGAGTGCTCTTGGAGGAAGTTCAGTGTTTCAAGTATCTGGGCACCCATGTGGAGATAACTGAACTAGTGGAAACTGAAGTGAAGGCGCGAGTGAAGGAGTGTAATGAGCTGTAGGACGTTGGGGATGTAAGCAAAGAGAGGGCTGTATGAGGGTGTAGTTGTCCCAACTGTGCTCTACGGAGCTGAGACTTGGGGAGTGAGAGCAGAGAAGAGAAGAAGGTTGAATGTTTTCGGAATGAAATGTTTGAGCAGAATGACTGGAGTAATGCTGAGAGACCGGATCACTAACGACGTGGTTCGAATCAGAACACGGATGGTGAGGAAGTTGAAGGACAGAGTTGATTCGCGTGTTATAAGATGGTTCGGGCACATGGAGAGGATGGATGAAGGGATATTGGTGAAAAGGGTGATGAATGCGGAGGAGAGTGGTCGCAGGCCTAGAGGTAGACCGAAGTTTGGATGGATGGATGGTGCGATGCAGGCGTTAGGAAGGAGATACATGAATGTGGAGGTGGCGAGAGAGCGTGCAATGAACAGACGTGAGTGGAGAATGGTTGTGAATGGTTGATTTTGACGCTGCTCTGATGTGCTTTCTCGCTCTTGGCATTCCGTGTTCGGAATGATCGTGGGTGGGGGGCCTCGGCCATTATGACGCGGCGGGGGTAAACTAGTGAAAACTGTTGGGCCCTGCCGCTGACGACGAATCCTCGGACTGCACTCGTGACCCAGAGTGTATGTTGCGGGGTACCGGCCGGACCCTTAAGCACATAAAGGGCTAAGTTGTGTGAGCGTGGAGGTGCGCTTTGCCGTCGGTAACCCCCATTCTGGGGGATGCGGCCTAGTGTCTGTAGCTGTATCTGTATGTTTAGTTCACATTTCCGTTTACATGTCTCTTCAGGTGGCTTATACTGCGGAGTAGCGTTCTTAATGTCATGCACCCATTTCTTCAACAACAAATTTTCCTTTTCTTTTCTCCGTTCTTGATGTTCTCATGCGTTGCCTCTTCTTCAACTCTCCCCTCAGCAGGTGTCGGGGAGCATTGCCACCGGCACTTCAAGAACAACTGCAAATCCTTGGGGCTCTGGAGCAGGGTAGGTTGTGATCACGCTCGCTGTTTCCACCCGGGGAGTGCTGGGATCAAATAGGCTCAGCACCTTAGAAGTGACTGTGCCTCCTGTGGCACCCATTCATTCCGTTGATATTCGCAACGTGTATGATAGACTTTATGCAGTAGTAAACCCAATCACACTAATCTAGTCCGAACTTTGTCAATAGCATAACACAGCACTTATTTCTGGTTAGACGTTCCAGCGTGCAAGAAAGCCTCGTCACTCTAATCTACTTGATAATCTCACCTTAATGGCCGCGGATGGAAGAGAGATGATTGGTCGTGTGGGGCGAGTGTTATTGGGGCCGTGCACTCTCTTCTGGTGATCCCGAAGCTTGTCTTTCCTCTTGAAACTGCTTTCACACAAATCGCACTTGAAGTCGCGCCGGTCTGAGTGTCTGAAAGAAGAAGGGAAAAACTGCTTACTGGAATAGCCATGTGTAAGACTGACCCTGTACGTCAGCTATGGTCATCGATTTGAGGCCAAAAAATATGCTGATCATTGAGCGGAGCAAACTACTCACGTCAACATGTGCATCTTAAGTTTGACGGCAGACGGGAAAGGTCTGTTGCACTCGGTGCAGTGGAGCACGTTAAAGCAGTAGGCCCGAATGTGCCGCCGTACCTTCCGATACAAGTCAAAGTCCTGCAAAACAAACGTTATGTGGTGAAGATAACGAAATGCATCAAGTACAAAAAACAGAAACTGTTATAAAATAACAACAATTGAAAAAGATAAACATTATACGCAAATGCAGACCAAACATATCTAGCATCATCTCAGGTACTTGTAAAAAGTAGAGCCTTTAAATTATATTTTACATGGTTTGACGACTTCACAAATGTAGGTGGACACAGAGAATTTATGAGAGACCGGATCACCAACGACGTGGTTCGAATCAGATCAGGGATGGTGAAGAAGTTGGAAGACAGGGTGGATTCGCGTGTTCTGAGATGGTTCGGGAACATGGAGAGGATGGATGAAGGGTGATTGGTGAAAAGGGTGATGAATGCGGAGGCGAGTGGTCGCAGGCCTAGAGGTAGACCGAAGTTTGGGTGGATGGATGGTGTGAAGCAGGCGTTAGGAAGAAGAGACATGAATATGGAAGTAGCGAGAGAGCATGTACTGAACAGGCGTGAGTGGAGAATGGTTGATTTTGACGCTGCTCTGATGTGCTTTCCCGCCCTTGGAATCCCGTTGTCGGGATGGTCGTGGGTGAGGGGAGCCCGGCAATTATGACGCGGCGGGGGTAAACCAGTGAAAACTGTCGGGCCCTGCTGCTGACAACGGATCCTCGGACTGCACTCGTGACATAGAGTGTATGTTGCGAGGTCACCGGCCGGACCCTTTAGCACAAAAGGGCTAAGTTGTGCGAGTGTGAGCGTATGAGGGTGTGAAGTGCGCCTTGCCGTCGGCCAACCCCTTTTCTGGGGATGCTGCCTAGTGTCAGTATCCGTAAAAGTTGCCTTTGACCGTTTGGTATTCGTATTTTGAACAAACTCTTAATTCAACAATACAGATACAGACACTACAGATACAGACACTAGGCCGCATCCCCAAGAAACGGAGGTGGCCGACGGCAAGGCGCACCTCACACCCTCCTACGCTCACATTCACACAACTTAGCCCTCTTGTGCTACCTCTCTTCCTTTTCCCACTCTTGTGTTGTCCTTCCACCTCTGCTCCACTCTTCATCTAGCTTCCACCAGCAGATGGTCAGACACTCCTCCACCCTTCCCTCTCAACACCCACACATCTAACAGCCTTTCCACCACTCTAATCGATATCAGCACAAAATCCATCAGCGCTCTCTCCACCACTGCACCACGGGCCATCCTTACCCATGTGTACTTGTGGATATCTCGCTTCTTGAATAAACTGTTCTCGACCACCAACTCCTGCTCCGTACACAGACCTATCAGGTTTTCTCCACAGTCATTTCTACCGGGAACGCCATACCTTCCTATCACATTTTCTGCCACTGCATCTCCAACTCTCGCATTAAGGTCACTTAGTACAACTACATTGAATTGACCTCCAGAACTCTCGAAAAAAATCACTCAGGTCAGTCCAAAATTGCTCCCTCTCCTCCTCACTCCTCTCGCTCTTTGGACCATATGCACTCCCCAACACCCATCTTTCAACGCCAAACTTAACTTCCACCTACATCAATTTTGAGGACACCTCCTTCCACTCGGTAACGCTACAAGCCAACCGATCACTTAATATCAAAACCACGCCTTATCGCGCCCAACCTTCCTCCACACCAGACTTTCTTCCACTCACCACACCAAGCTCACATTCTCCCTCACCTTCCAACTTCATCTCACTCAACGCCAACACATCAAACTTCCTCCTCACAAACATCTCACCAATCTCCCTCATCTTTACATCAATCGTACTACAGCCACGCACATTCAGCGACCCTAACAATAGGTTTTGGAGAAGCGTGAGCCTCTCATCCCCCCGCTCGTCTTGCCGTCTTAGAGGAAGGGTTTTACAGAGAAAAGGATTCCTAGCCCTTTCGCCCCGCCCCTTTCAGTCGCTTTTCACGACACGCATGGGATACGGTAGCCCGATTCTACTCCCGGCTACGAGGCGCCCTTTTAGTCGCCTTCTACGACACGCGGTGGATACGGTAGCAAGATTCTAGCACCCCGGCTACAAAGCTCTAAATCTGAATATATCTAAATCTGTGATCGGATAAATGTAAACCGCTCCGTTGAATACAAACATCTTATTCCAACGCACTGATTTTTTATCAACCTCAACTCAAAGCAATTAAAAAAAGCTATGCCTGCTCTGGGTGATGAATATAATATTAAATGTTGTGTTTCAAAAGCCGTATAAAAAGTGTGACAAAACATTTATAAAAAAAAGTCCAGCCGATGTGGGGCACTTTGTATGTTCATTTGAACACATAAAAGGTCATTATCAATGCATACTTGACAGAGCCTTTGAATTTCCAAGAAAGCTTTACGGTATATTTTGGAAAATTGGATGTACAAACTTTACGATTTTGAATGAATATCCGCATTCTATTGTAGTACAGCACAAGACTATTCTAGATAATATATTGCATGTCATGAAAGCGACATAACTGTACAAGAGTTTCGTCCCAGAGTCACTTTCCTACATTCATTGCATTAGGCTGAGGAAAATCCTAAGCCCATACGAGTACACAATTTTAAATCTGAGGGGACATTTCTCTTCACTCAAGATGGTCCCAAAACACTGATACAAGAGACGATTTCCAAAATTTAAACGAGTTTCAAAGCTTTTATCCGTATGAAGGTTCAATAACTGGTAGGTTTTTCGAGGCTATTTTCCTAAACTCAGAGGTGTTCCAAAATGTGACTCAAGTCTATGGGACATCCAATGACTCAAAGGGGTTCCTATTACTCAAAGGGGAGACCAATGACTCAAAGATGTTCCTATGACTCAAAGGGGTTCGAATGACTCGGAGGGGTTCGAATGACTCAAAGGGGTTCCTATGGGACATTTTGCCAGCTCGACAGTGTGATATGAGCGCCTCTAATCACTAACCCTGCCGCAGGTGGGGCAGTGATACCTGCCCCGCTCGTCGACGTGGTGCGGCAGGTGGGCGCGCAGCTGTTGCAGGGACATCATCTCCTCACGACAAATGGGGCAGTCGTACAGCTTCGTCACCAGCGCCTGCTCAGATGCCATTTCGACTGCCGCATCGGCTGCTGCGGAGGAAACGGATCTACATTGAAGATTGTTGAGTTCGTTGGGTACACCAGACTTCAGTAAACTCGCATAATATCGCTAGAGGAAGCAAAAAATAGAGACGAAACGTAGACGGTTTATGATTTGTTGGAACCCCGAGACGAGACAATTTCTGACATAGTCAGTTCACTCCGTTCAACACTACTTTAAAATAGAATTGAGGGACAAGGCTTTTTAGTGCCTGGAGTCAATGTCCTTCTGGCACCGGACGTCAAACCAGCAACTAGTGCTGCATCAAGTCGCTTGCTGGAGTCAATGTTCTTCTGGCACTGAACATCAAACTAGTAACTAGTGCTGCATTAAGTCATCGTTTGCTGGGGTCAATGTCCTTCTGGCACTGAACACTAAACTAGTAACTAGTGCTGCATTAAGTCATCGTTTGCTGGAGCCAATGTTCTGATGGCACCAAACGTCAAACCGCAACTAGTGCTGCATCAAGTCAGCGTTGCTTCGGCTCGCGGCATGCTGAAGTTAAGACAATTAACACGGGAAGTCAAAGAAATTTTAATTCGAAATACGTCAAGAACAGACTTCCTCCGGGATGGAGGGAACTGTCGCAGGCAAGATGAAGTGTGATCAATTGTTTACCACGAGATTTCATTAAAAAAATTGAGTCTTCGAAGGGATCCGCGAATTGATTCCACATTGAATTTCTTCCGAAGGAACTCAGTAAGCATTAAATGAAGCGTATTAGTACGATACAGAAACCCGTTTATGAAAAAGTGGGTGCGTCTACACTCCATCTAGGTTTGCCATTATGCTAATACATGGGCACTTGTAAAGGGAACAGACAGTCGATGCAAATGGATGCGACGACGTCACAATTAGATGCAAGAGCGTTAGTTTATGTCCTATCCTCAATCGGCAGAAAATAATCTCAGCCCGTCGATATTGACTATTTGAAGAAGTCCAGGGTGTTGGCGAGTATTTGATAGCGCATAATTTATTCATAGAGTGAACATCAGACCATTCCATGTTACATTTTAGTCACGCAACTATTTGAGTTGATGAGTACAGATACAGACACTAGGCCGCATCCCCCAGAAAGGGGTGTGGCCCGACGACAAAGCGCACCTCACACCCTCATACGCTCACACTCACACAACTTAGCCCTCTTGTGCTAAATGGTCTGGCCGGAAACCCCGCAACACACACTCTGCGTCATGAGTGTGGTCCGAGGATCCGTTGTCAGCAGCAGGGCCCGACAGTTTTCACTGGTTTACCGACGCCGCATCATGATACCCCCCCCCCCCACCCACGACCATCCCAACAAACTGATGCCAAAGGTGGGAAAGCAAATCAGAGTCGCGTCAAAATCAGCCATTCACAACCATTCTCCACTCACGCCTGTTCATTGCACGCTCTCTCGCTACTTCCACAATCATGTCTCTCCTTCCTAACGCCAGCTTCAAACCATCCATCCACCCAAGCTTCGGTCTACCTCTAGGCCTGCGACCACTCACCTCCGCCATCATCACCCTTTTTACCAATCTCCCTTCATACATCCTCTCCATGTGCCCGAACCATCTCAGGACACGCGAATCCACTCTGTCCTCCAACTTCTTTACCATCCCCGTTCTGATTCGAATCATGTCGTTGGGGATCCGGTCTCTCAACGTTACTCCAGCCATGCTCCTCAAACATTTCATCTCGAAAACATTAACTTTTTTCTCTCCTCTGCTCTCACCCGCAAGTCTCAGCTCCGTAGAGTACAGTTGGGAAGACCACACCTTCCATCATCAACGTCCTACAGCTCATTACACTCTTCAGTGCACCCAACACTACAGCTTTCCTTTACACGCGCCTTCACTTCCGTTTACACTAGTTCAGTCATCTCCAAATGGGAGCCCAGATACTTGAAACACTGAACTTTCTCCAAGAGCTCTCCATTCACGGTGACACTAATTTTGCTCGCCTTGACAGTCCTCGAGCATCTGATTACTTTACTTTAACCCACGTTCACTCGAAGCTCCCTCCTCTCGCACACTACCAAACTCAGACACTAGCCTACATAGCTTCTCCTCTGAATCCGCAACCAGGGCCGTATCATCCGCAAATAAAAACTGGCTCAACTGCCAAATCGGCCCATTCGCTTCCAACAGCTCCAAGCCACGACCCAGCACACTCGCGTTCACCTCCCTGACCACTCCATCCATAGAGGTTGAGCCTTGTCTCAGTCCCACTTTCACTGTAAACCCTGCCAACATAAAAACTCTGCACCGCTTTCAACAGATGTCCGCTCACTCCATACAAACGTAACACCCTCCACAGCTCTTCCCTGTCAATCCTGTCGTATGCCTGCTCCAGATCCATGAAGACCCAGAACACATCCTTTCCCTTTGCAAGGTACTTCTCACAGACCTGTCTCACCGCAAAAATCTGATTGGCATATCCTCTACCCCTCCTGAATCCACACTGTTTAGGAGGGGAAGCTGATGCCAGGTGGGGCAGAGAGTTGTGGCAGATTCTTCAGGAGAACAAAAAGATGTTTTGGAAAGTGGTTAAGAGGGTGAGAAAGAGCGAGACCGGGAAGGAGAAGGCAGTGAAAGATGAGAACGGCCAGTTGTTGACAGAAAATGGTGGTGTACAAAAAGGTGGGCCGAGTATTTTGAATAATTGTTGAATGTTGAGGACGACAGAGAGACTGACATTGCTGCTGTGGGTGGTGGTGCGCGGAGGCCGGTTTTTGGAGAGACTTGCTGCGGACATTACTAGGAAAGAAGTGCAAGAGGCGGTTGAGGAGATGAGAGCAGGGAAAGCCCCTGGTTTGGATGGCGTTGCGAACGAATGCCTGAAAAAGGGTGGAATAACAATTGTTGAATGGTTGATGAGGCTACTGAACATTTGTTTTGTAGCGGGAGTGGGAAAGATTGAGTTGCGCAGTGCCTGCATTGTCCTGCTGTATAAGGGCAAAGAGGATAAAAAATGAATGCTGCAATTCAAGAGGTATCAGTTCGTTGAGTGTGGTTGGTAAGCTGTATGGCAGAGTGCTGATCAAAAGGATTAGAGAAGGTACGAATTACGCAATTGGAGAGGAACAATGTGGCTTTAGGAGTGGTAGAGGGTGTGCCGATCAGATTTTTGCGGTGAGACAGGTCTGTGAGAAGTACTTTGCAAAGGGAAAGGATGTGTTCTGGGCCTTCATGCATCTGGAAAAGGCTACGACAGGATTGACAGGGAAGTGCTGTGGCTCACGTTACGTTTGTATGGAGTGGACGGAAAGCTGCTGAAAGTGACGCAGAGTTTCTATGTTGGCAGCCGAGCATGCGTCAGAGTGGGAAGCGAGGTTAGAGATTGGTTCACAGTAAAAGTGGGTCTGAAACAGAGCAGCGTTATGTCTTCTAGACTGTTCAAGCTCTATATGGATGGAGTGGTCAGGGAGGTGAACGCGAGTGTGCTGGGTCGTGGCTTGGAACTGTTGGAAGCGAATGGGCGTAGTTGGCAGTTGAGCCATTTGCTATTTGCTGATGATACGGCCCTGGTTGCGGATTCAGAGGAGAAGCTATGTAGGCTAGTGTCTGAGTTTGGTAGAGTGTGTGAGAGGAGGGAGCTTCAAGTGAACGTGGGTAAGAGTAAAGTAATGAGATGCTCGAGGACTGTCAATGCGAGCAAAATTAGTGCCACCCTTAATGAAGAGCTCTTGGAGGAAGTTCAGTGTTTCAAGTATCTGGGCTCATATGTAGAGATAACTGAACTAGTGGAAACTGAAGTGAAGGCGCGAATGAAGGAGGGGTGTAAAGTGTTGGGTGCAATGAAGAGTGTAATGAGCTGTAGGACGTTGGGGTTGGAAGCAAAGAGAGGGCTGTATGAAACTGTTGTTGTCTCAACTGTGCTCTACGGAGCTGAGACTTGGGGGGTGAGAGCAGAGAAGACGGTTGAATGTTTTCGAGATGAAATGTTTGAGGAGCATGGATGGAGTAACGCTGAGAGACCGGATCACCAACGACGTGGTTCGAATCAGAACACGGATGGTGAAGAAGTTGGAGGACAGAGTCGATTTGCGTGTTCTGAAATGATTTGGGCACATGGTGAGGATGGATGAAGGGAGATCGGTGAAAAGGGTGATGAATGCGGAGGTGAGTGGTCGCAGGCCTAGAGGTAGTCCGAAGTTTGGGTGGACGGATGGTGTGAAGCAGGCGTTAGGAAGGAGAGACATGAATGTGGAGGTAACGAGAGAGCGTGCAATGAACAGGCGTGAGTGGAGAGTGGTTGTGAATGGTTGATTTTGACGCTGCTCTGATGTGCTTTCCCGCCCTTGGCATCCGCTGTCGGGATGGTCGTGGGTGGGGGGGGGGGCCCGGTCATTATGACGCGGCGGGGGTAAACCATTGAAAACTGTCGGGCCCTGCTGCTGACGACGGTTCCTCGGTGCATTCGTGACTCAGAGTGTAAGTTCAGGGGCTACCGGCCGGACCCTTTAGCATAAAAGGGCTAAGTTGTGTGAGTGTGAGCGTATGAGTGTGTGAGGTGCGCCTTGCCGTCGGCAACCTCCCTTCCTGGGGGATGCGGCCTTGTGTCTGTATCTGTATAGGGTAGTTAGTCTAGGTTAACTTATAGAAGAAGGCCTTGCGCTCCCACGGGCGCATTTTAAATAAGAGACTTTGAGCACAGTTTGGTTAGGGCGTTATTCCAGTTAAACATTAGAGCGAGAGTATCGTAACACCGCTCCGTTCCCGGCATCATCGCATGCGTACCTGAGGGCGCTGTGGCAGGAGCACTCAAGGCTGATGAGTCGAGGGGTGGCTCTGTGCCACCTCCGACATCAGAGGCGGAGCTGGCTGATGGACCCTGCTGGAGAATAATGCTAAAGTTAAAACAACTTTATGTCGACCTGCACCGAGAACAGCCATTTGTAACGGATAGACTATTCCGGCCATCAGGGTGAAAGATCTCACACATTTCTTCTTGAGGGTGTCACAAACACTCGCTGACCTCAGGACGTAATACAACTAGTTATAATGCCTATCTAAATTGGACTTCTTGATACTCAACCTATTTAGCAGATGAATCAAAGTTCTTTTACAGGGCATCATAGCACTAAACGTCGCTTTAGAAGAATGATCAACTAAAACAAAGCAGTAGGATTAGATAAGAGTGCCAAGGCTTTCTAGTGCACTGAAAGTAGTAGGCTTAACAAAAGACCAGATTCACAGAAAACGTCTAAACAAAAGGCTCAGATAGTTGATACGAACCACATTCAGACAATCTTTGATCTATTGACGACCTTTAAGAATCTGTCCCTAACTACCTCTCCAAGTCTAGTATCCGTCAATTCTATCTCAGAGAATTTATCACATCTCGTCACCTCTACCATAGCATCAAAACCAACCTGGAAGAATGGCACAATACCTCTCTTCGATGGTGCAGGTCGGTGGGCGGGACTACGTGTCTCTCGACGTGGGCGAGGAGCTCTTCACGGCTGGTGTGAACCTGACGGACGGGTGAGGAAGCTCGTTAGAGCAGTCACTCGGAGACGAAGGGTTGACAATGGACTAATATTCAACGATATTCTTACAATGGAAGCTACAGAGTATCAAGCCATGAAGAGGAATACGAACGTTTTGAGTTAGAACCTTACTGAGTTAAATCTATATTTTATGAACACTGACTTGGAGAAAAAAATTATGAAGAGAGGATAACAGTATGGAGCATTAGCCAGCATGACAATCCCACAAGTAGCCATCACGCCACCGACCTGAAAACACTGCGGGCAGGAGAGGGCATCTGCTTGCCGTTGCTGTACGCCACTGACGGGGCGGCCGTGCAGCAGCTGGTGCAGCGCCAGCACCTGCAACACGAGGGCCACACATCAGAATCAGACAGGTCTGGACCCGTTTTAGTGTTGACTTTTAGTCGGCTAAATGAAGTTCTTGGATTTTATTTCAGTAATTGGAACCTAACTCGCCTATTTTTGCCAAAAGATTAAGAAAATCCTACAAATATTTCCAGAAAGAAATCGACCACTACAGGAAATGATACATTATGCATGATAACCTACAGGTCTGATAATCTCTCCTACGTTTGGCAAAAGTTTGAGAAATCCCTACAGATATTTCCAAAAACAACTCGACCACTACAGGAAATAATATATATATAATATACATGATAATTTAAAGGTGAGCGCCTTATTCAGCGGTGGTGCCAAATAATTGATTGCCTGTGGACTGGCTTGATATGTTGGGTGCAGTGGTTCTAGCACCTAACTACAAATTGACGCGTTGGCCGTTCAACGGTCGTGCGAGGTAGTCCCTGGTAGAACATGGCGGCTGTTTGGTGGTACAATTTTCTCACATGTGCCCATTTGAACGAGCACATGTGACGATCTCAGCGAAGAGTTTCATTATTGGCGGCTGACGTAGATATATGGGCGTATTTGTTGTCGCTGATTGGCCTAGCTCCTCATGCGAGATGAGCCACAGCCCGTGCAACACCCGAAAGTCCCTATACACACAAACACGCAGGGAACGATACGACGGGGCAGGCCTCTATATAATACCCACACCCCTGAGGAAATCGATGCTGTCCCCCGGGCGCTCCTACAGATCAAGCACCGACGTGGAATTATGGTCGTAAGGTCACAAATTGATGCAACACACCACTAAACCCAAGCAATACTAACTGCAAAATACAGCTGATGTTGATGTGGGGACCATTTGTCCTCTTGTAGCATGCTTCCCCAGGGGGACGTTGACCTGGTCGGCGGCGTCTTAGAGATCTGGCTGTCACTGGGTTACCCTAGCTCTTGTGTATTTTAGTCCAGTTATGCCAGCCAGTGTACTTTCCGTATACACTACTGGGCTCAGAATTGGTTTACAAGTGTGAGTGCATCCCTTCAGACATTTAGAACAGATTGAGCACTGACACTCATCTTGCACACATTCTAATTATTCAAGCCTTTAAATAAGTCTTGTAGCCGGGGCGTTAGAATCTTGCAACCGTATCCACCGCGTGTCGAAGAAGGCCACTAAAAGGGCGCCCCGTAGCCAGGAGTAGAATCGTGCTACCGTAACCCCCGAGTGTCGTAAAAGGCGACTAAAAGGGGCGGAGCGGAGAGGCTCGGAATCCCGTTCTCTGTAAAACCCGTCCTTAAAGACAGCAAGACAAGCGGGAAAGAGGAGAGGCTCACGCCTCTCCGAACCCTATTGTTAGGGTCGCTGAATGTGTGTGGCTATAGTACGAATGATGTGAAGAGGAGGGAGATTGGTGAGATGTTTGTGGGGGGGAAGTTTGAAGTGTTGGCGCTGAGTGAGACGAAATTGAAAGGTAAGGGAGAAAGTGAGTTTGGTGAGGTAAGTGGAAGAAAGTCTGGTGTGGAGGAAGGTTGGGCACGAGAAGGTGTGGTTTAGATATTGAGTGATCGGTTGGCTAGTAGCGATACCAGGTGGAAGGAGGTTTCCTCAAGATTGATATGGGTGAAAGTTAAGCTAGGCGTAAAAAGATGGGTATTTGTGAGTGCTTACGGACCTGGCAGCAAGAGGAGTGAAGAGGAGAGGGAGCAATTCTGGACTGACCTGAGTGAGTGTATTGAGAGTTTTGTAGGTACTTTCAATGTAGTTGTATTGGGTGACCTTAATGCGAGAGTTGAAGATGTAGCGGTGGAGAATGTGATTGGAAGGTATGGCGTTCCCGGTAGAAATGACAGTGGAGAAAACCTGATAGGTCTGTGTATGGAGCAGGAGTTAGTGGTCACAAGGAACCAGAGATCTGAAGAGGCAATCTCTGTCCATCCTTCAAATTTGCATTGAAGTGAACCTCCCGGAGTCCCCCCCCCCCGGGGGGACTCACCATGTGTAACTCTCTCCAGTCACATAGACCCCAAAAAGGCTTTTGTGTGCTGCAGAGCATCCCCTTGGTTCTGTAACAATCGAAAGATCTCATCTCTTCCCCCACACCCTGATGTTGAACGGGTGGGGAGCAGTGTAGCGCGAGGCCTTTGAATATGCTGTCCCTGCCCAACCAGAGACCGGTATATTAGGGCAGGGCTCTCTCCTGTCACACTGCGCAGGCGCTTGGTTCACTGAATCGTGGGGCGATATAGCTTAGCATCTTTCACCACGGGCAGGTGGCCAGCTACTCTCGGGTCGGCCTATTGCCTAACCCATTCTGTCCGATGTGTTGTGTGGGGTTGGTGCGGTGGTCGTAGCTTTGGATGCTGACTTGTCTGGGGTAGCAAAAAGGGTTCGCAGTTTGACCCACGTGCGCTGCAAGAAGGTTGCGTTTTCCTTAGTCATTGCTTCCACGGCTGTTCCCACCATCTCAGCAGCTGGGTTTGAGATGCCAGTGATGCATTGGGGGCTGCTACACAGTGCAGATCCCGCTAGCTGCCCCTCTCCCCTTCTGCTCTCCAGTCTGTCCTAAATGCCGTTGGTACTATCACTGAAAGTCGAGTTCGGGGAGGATCCGGTCAAGCCTACGCTTGAAAGTCTCCACTGATTCGCTGGCAGTCACTGCCGGCGGAAGTCTATTCCAGACGTTGATGATTTTGTAGGTCATCAGGTCACCGCAGGGTCGGGTGTTGAATCTCTTTGGTTGGAGTTTCAACCCGTGATTCCTGGTAGGGTGGTCATTTAGCATGAAGAGGTTTCTGTACTCGACGTTATTGAAGCCTTTCAGGATTTTAAAGTTTCAATTAGCTGTCCTCGAAGCCTACGCTTTTCGAGGGTTAAGAGATTCAGTTTCCTTAATCTTCTCTGATACCCCATGTGTCTGATAGATGAGATCATCTTCGTTGCCCTAGACTGTTCTCTTTCCAGTCTTTTGGTGTCTTGGATCAGGGTGGGAGACTAGAATTGGACGGCATACTCCAATAGTGGTCTAACTAGGGTATTTTACAGGGTGAGGATTATCTCTTTGTCCCTGTACCTGAATTGCCTTCCAATGTATCAGAGGACTTTGTTTGCTTATTTCTCGACTTCAGCGCACTGCCTGGAGAATTTTAGGTCAGCGCTGATATAGACTCCTAGATTTTTTTCTAGGTTGGAGGTCGGGATCTGACAGCTCAATAGGGAGTAGTTCGCCGATCCGTTTGCTCTGCCGATGTGCATAACTGTGCACTTGTCAGTGTTGAATGGCATCTGCCATGCCTCGGACCATTCCCCGATTCTGTCAAGATCCTGCTGCAGGTACTCGACAGCTGTGGGGTTTGCGGCGTTTGCTCTTTGTTTGGTGTCATGAGCAAATTTTGATATTTTGCTAACGAGGCCTGTGTCTAGGTCATTTATGTAAATGAGGAACAGGAGTGGACCTAGGACTGATCCTTGGGGGACCCCGCTTTTAACCGGGGCCCACGGTGAGTTTTTACCGTTGATCACCACTCTCTGCCTCCTGTCTGAAAGCCGGTACTCTATCCATTCCCAGATTCTTCACTCAACTCCCAGAGCTCTCAGCTTGGTGAGGAGTCTCTTGTGAGGGACCTTATCAAATGCCTTCTTGAAGTCAAGATACAGGATATCGATGGCCCTCGTGTCGTCGTAGATAGAGTTCATGAGGTGAAAGAATTCCTACAGGTTGGTCAGGCATGATCTTTTACATCGAGAACCGTGCTGTCTGTTCCCAAAGAGATTGTTCGTCTCCAGATGGTTTACGATTTGGTCTGCAATCATGGACTCCAACATTTTGCCCACAACTGATGTGAGGCTGATGGGACTGTAGTTTCCCGGGAGATTTTTTGGCCCCTTCTTGTGGATAGGGGTACCGTCGGCTATCCTCATATCCTTGGGAACAGCCCCCTCTTCCGGTGATTGGTTGAATAGCACCAGGAGATGGGGGGCAATTTCGTCCGAGACAGCCTTTATTACTCTCGGGAGGAACCCGTCGGAGCCTGCAGATTCGTTCTCCTTCAGTTTCTTGATTTTCCCTACTATCTCTGCGGCTGTGCATTGGATGTCCTCCAAGGGTTGCATCCCCCGGTACCTAATGGAGGGTTCCGGGATTGCATCTTCACTCTCTTCAGCGACCACGCTAACGAAGTACTGGTCAAGTACCTCCGCTATCTCCGCATTTGTAGTTGTCAGAGTTCCTTGGTCCGTGGTAAGTGGGCCGATGGAAGCTCTGATGGGTTTCCTGCTGTTTACGTACCTGAAGAACTCTTTCGGGTTGCATTTGCAGGCAGCAGCAACTTGGCGTTTTTCTTTGTGTTGGGCTACTCTGATTCGCCTCGTCACCACTCTAAATTGTTCCCTGAGTTCGTTCCACGATCGGTCCGAAGGGTTTTGTTTCCATCGCCTGTATGCACGGTCTTTGGTAGACATGGCTGCTTGGATTCCTCTGTTGTACCACTTAGGATGTGGCTTTTGGTCGGCTCGCACTTCCTTGATTAGGATGAAGCCTTCCTGGACGGCCAGGAATTTGGTTTTGAAATCCGTCCAGGATGCCTCAACTGATTCCAGCCTGGTGGGTTGGAGGTTGCTGAGGTCCTTTTTAAAAGGTTGCTGAGGTCCTTTTTAAACTAAACGAAGTCCACTCGTCGGAAGTTGAGCCTTCGTTTAGCGTTGGAAATGGCTTGGTTTGTTAGCACGTGGATGACGCACCTGACCATATTGTGGTCGCTGGTGCCCAAGGGTTCACCTACAGTAACCAGGGTAACCAAGTTTTCTTCCGTAGTAAAGATTAGGTCTAGGAAGCTGTTCCCCTGGTGGGTTCGTCAACCAGTTGTTCCAGAAAGTAATTGTTGGCGAAGTCGACTTATCTATTCCCCTCTACGTCTGCCGTTCGGTTTTCCCAGACAACATTGCAGTTAAAGTCCCCCATAATCACTGCTACCCTGTTATGGATCAGCTGTGTGAGGAGCTCGTAGAGGGATTGGTCGCCATCCGTCGTTTGGTGGGGTGGCCGGTACACGAGAAGTACGTGTAGCTTTCTGGCTGTGCCTTCAATTTCAATACCTATTACCTCATGTAGGGTGTCAATGGTACGGCGAGTGGCTCTGAGGTGGTTTCGCACATTGTTTGCGACACCTCCTTTCCGTCTGGCCTAACGGTCTCTTTTGAAGAGGTTGTACCCTTCAAGTTCGAACTCGCCTTCGAAATCGTTTCCTTCTGTCTGGATCCAGGTTTCCGTTATGCCTATTATATCAGGCATCTCGGAAGCAACAAGGCAGCGGAATTTTGCTTGCTTGTTCCTGATCGATCTAGCGTTCAGAAGTAGCATCTGGAGGTCATCTATGTTGTTTTTGGCTCTTCGGATGCGTTCTCGTTTCCCGGTTGTGGGGGCTGTTCACCTCTCCTGGGAGGTGATGGGGGAGGTCGAGAGTTCGGGTCGCTTCCCTCGTCGTCACTCAGACTGTCACTGTCAGTCTCGGAGGCTTCCCTGCGGTTACCACGCGCGCCAGCTTCGGTCCCGCTGTCACTCGGTTTAGTGCAGTTGCTGTTCGCCGGGTCAGGTTGGATAGTCCTGTCCCCGTCGTCAATGGCTCCCTCCGCAGGGACGGCTGCTTCCATAATCGTCTGCTCCAGCTGGATTATCGTTTCACCGTCGGGGATTTCAGTATCTGTGTCTGAGCTGGTGGTGGTGTCTCTTCTGCTGGTGGTGTGGTCACTACCCTCGCCTGAGCTCGTCTAGCTGGAGCTGATGTCGTGCTCAGATCTGAGTAGTGCGATGTTGGCGGCCTCCGCGGAGTTTGTTGGGGGCGCTTGGTTCCCAAAGTTTATGCTGGGGGGGGTTTTGGACTCGGTGTCCGAGGAGTCGGTGGATCTGACAAGAGCGGAAGAGGGTTTTCCTTTTCCTCCTTTTCTTCTTCCGTCCGTTCCCCCTCAGTGTGTGGGTCTGTTGAGGGGGTTGCTCCATCGTTAGGATTTGCACGTGGGGGGGTGCAGGTGTCTGTGGGTTTCCCTGTTTAGCGGGTTGCCCGAGGTCTTTGTATAGCCTCGTGTTAATCAGGTCTGCCAATTGGCGTGATCTTGCGGCGTTGAGGTGGATTCCGTCCTTCATGTAGAGCGCTCTCTTGTTCAGGAAGTCGCTCCAAGGGTCGAGGAATCTTATCCCTTCTGTGTTACAGTGCCTTTACCCTTCTGTTCAGAGCGATGGCTTTGCTGCGTGCTTCTCTTCAGATTTTGAGGCGGGGGACATGGCCAATGATGATGCCTTTGGTGCTTTTCTCCTTCACTGTGTCTATTAGGGCCTTGGAGTTGGCCATGAAGGGTTCGGTGAGGCCGGTTCGCCCCCTCCGCAGGAAGAGGTGGTTTCCTCCTGCTAATACAATGATCGAGCTGCGTTTGTCGGCGGTCATGTCTGACACTGTCGCTCAGGCTCGGGAAAGGTTCGCACCTGGGATCACTTTCGCAATCCGGTTTAGGGGATTTTGCTCGGTGAAGTGGTTACCAAGTCCCCCCACATACGAATCTCCAACAAGATCGTTGGTCAGCTCGTTGTGGCTGCTGTTGTTGTTTGGCCCTTCCTGATTCTGGGCACTGGTTGCTTGGGTGTTGGGCTCACTTAGAGCTCCGTACCTGTTTTGGGTTGGCAGGTGTAATTATGGGTTTGCAGCCGGCTGAACCCTTGATCTGTTAGAGACCACGGTGAAACCAGTAGTGTTTTACCAATTCCTCTCCTGGTTTCCTAGGTCTCTGGGGGTAGAGGTGGTGTAGTTTCACCAGGGTGGTCTTGCTTGGCTCACGTTTGGTTGGGGTCGGGGGCCTCCTTTTTGCTGTCGGTGGCCTCCGTGTCCCCTGTGTTGTGGTCTGGGGCTTCCTCCGCAAGTCGGGTTTCCCCGGTAGTCCCACCGGGAGGTCCCTGGTGATTCGGTTTTGCTGGAGTTGCTCTGCGGTTTTGGCTTTGTTGCCGTTTAGCTGCTTTTCCTTCTTTTTTGCTGTTGGGTGCTCCGCCGCTAGTGGTTTGCTTTTGCGGGCTCAATCGAGCGTGGCTTGTGTCTTCCTCTTGGAGGAAGTAATCTGCTGCTGTTTCCCTTCTCCTCAGGAGGGGGTCAGTCTGGGACCTGTTTCTGTTTGCGTTGTTGTTGTTGAGGCTGATGCCCCTGTCAGGTGTTTGAGGGACCTCCGCTACTACGGGAGGGATCCTCTCTACTGCGGGAGGAACCTCCGCTGCTTTCACCACCTGCAGCTGTGTGAGGTCGGTGCGGAGTTCCTTGACCAGCCTCTCTAGCTCCCTGAGCTTTGTCTCTGTTGCTGCAGGGTTTTGCTGTGATGCTTTGGATTGTTCTCTAGGGTAGCCTTGAGGTTTTGCAGTTCCTTTTAAAGGTTCTGATTTTCCTCCTTCAGCTTCTCAGTCTGCATTTCTCACATGCAGAAGCGGCATGTGCTTCTTGCTTTTCAGCTTTGCGTAGCAGGCCTCCTTGAAGTCCGTGCACCATTTCTGCGTGCCGCACACATAGCATTGATGCTTTGTTTTGACTGGGCCGAACTGCTTTCGAGGGGTTGGCGCTTTTGCCTCCGCTCGATCTGTTGTTGTTGTTGTATTCGTCTTTCTGATCCTCTGACTGGATCGTGTGGTCACTGTCTGAGGCGTACGGGGTGCTGGTGTCGCTGTCCTCTTTAAGCGGTTTCTGGGCCTTGCCTCTCATGGTTGGTTTTACTTCTCCTTTCATAGCTGTTGGCATCTTCTTTTCTTTTTGGTGTGTTGAACTTTGCGATGGACTCTGATGTCGTTTTGTATCGTTCTTTCGTTCTGTCGTCACCATAGTATTCGTTTTTTTTTGAGGCCCGGGAGCGGTGGTCGCCTGAAAAGGTCTCCCGTTTTCTCGCCGCGTCCTCCCTCTGCTTGACAGTTTTCATCCTAGTTTGCCTACAAGTGACCCAGGTCCAAGGACCCTAGCACCTACCACCGGCCGAAGGGATCTCTTTCGCAGGCCGGGCGACTCAAATCGTGCTGTCTGCTCCCAACAGTGAATGCACAACAAGTGCAGGTGACAGTAGATCTTACGATCGCATTGGTCACTTGTCTAAGGGTTTTCCGCACGAGGGAAAGCAAGGCACTGGGGCTCGTCATTTTTACTAGTTCCTTTGCAGAGGGTTGATTCTTGGGGTTGTTCGAACTTCCCTAGAGGTTTGATTGCAGGGTTTCGTAGCCAGGACACTACAAGGTGGAGAAGCGCCCTTGTCTTCTTCATCTCCACCTTTATATTTACCCCCGATCTGGGATGTGGGTCTGTGAACGTTAAGTCATTACGCGTACAGGACAGAGTACCGGGGTAATAGAACTCGTCCATTCATGCGCTTTCCAGGCGCCCCAAGTCTCTAGAAGTCTTGGTCTCTTACAACCACATCCAAAAGGAGGCATTATTAATAGAGGTTCCAAAGCCTCTGTTCTGTTTTGTGTTTCAAGTTTTTTTTTCTAGTATTATTATTGTTGTCATGACGGCCGGGCCCCCCCCCCGCCGCCCACGACCATCCCCACAGCGGGATGGTCCATCATGACGGCCATCATGACGCGGCGGGGGTAAACCAGTGAAAACTGTCGGGCCCTGCTGTTGACGACGGTTCCTCGGACTGCACTCGAGACCCAGAGTGTAAGTTGAGTGGCTACCGGCCGGACCCTTTAGCACAAAAGGGCTAAGTTGTGTGAGTGTGAGCGTATGAGTGTGTGAGGTGCGCCTGGCCGTCGGCCACACCCCTTTCTGGGGGATGCGGCCTAGTGTCTGTATCTGTATCTATATTATTGCTGTTTTTTTTTATTATCATTTTAAATGAATATATATCATGTATATATATATATATATTTTTTTCACTGTTTCGTGTAGTTGTATAAAGGGTACATTTGTTGGAGAGTTAATATCCTAGTGCCGCGTTAGAGGAGCCACGGGGTCATTCGTATGAGCGCGGGAAACCACTGGGCCATTTCCACGCAGCAGCAGGTCGGGAACAGTTTGTTCGAGAAGCGAGATATCCACATGTACACATGGGTAAGGATGACCCATGGTGCAGGGGTGGAGAGAGCACTGATGGATTTTGTGCTGATATCAAGGAGAGTCGTGGGGAGGCTGTTGGATGTGCGGGTGTTGAGAGGGGAGGGTGGAAGAGTGTCAGAGCATCTCTGGTGGAAGCCAGATTAAGAGTGGAGCAGAAGAGGAAGGGCAACAAAAGAGTGAGAGGAGAAAGAGAGGTAGTGAAAGTGAGTGGACTGAATGTGAAAAGTAGAGCCGAGGAGTTCCAGCAGGCGTTGAAGGAAGAATATGACAACGT
Source organism: Gammarus roeselii (assembly GCA_016164225.1). NCBI lineage: Eukaryota > Metazoa > Arthropoda > Malacostraca > Amphipoda > Gammaridae > Gammarus > Gammarus roeselii. Next base: position 24,386 of record SDVV010001470.1, read on the forward strand.
GAGAGGACAGGACCTGAGAGATGTGGAGGAAGAATGGGAGGCGTTAAGGGATGCGTTGCTGAGATGTGTGAAGAAGGTGTGTGGTGCACGCCGTGTGGGCGGGTGCAGAAGGAAAGGTTGCGAGTGGTTGAACGAGGAGGTCAAACTGGCGGTGGCACGGAAAAGAGGAGTGTTTAAGGAGTGGTTGCAGGTGAAGTCGGTGGTGGCTTATGAAAGCTACAAAGAAAGGAGAAGCGGGTGGTGAGGAGAGCCAAAAGGGACGCTGATGCCCCGGTGGGGAGACGGTTGTGCAAGAATTTTGAGGAGAACATAAAGATGTTCTGGAAAGAAGTGAACAGGGTGAGAAAGGGAGAAACCGGAAAGGAGGAAGTGGTGAAAGATGAAAATGGCCAGTTGTTGTTGGAAAGTGGTGATGTACGGAAGAGGTGGCCGAGTATTTTGATGAGTTGTTGAATGTCGAGGATGACATCGTTGCTGTGGGTGGTGGTGCTCGGATGCCAGTTTTGGGAGAAAGACTTGTGGCGGACATCACCAGGGAAGAGGTGCAGGAGGCGGTGGACGTGATGAAAGCAGGGAAAGCCCCAGGTTCGGATGGCGTTGCGACCGAGTGCCTGAAGAAGGGCGGAGTAACGATTGTCGAATGATTGGTAAGGTTCCTGAACTTGTGTTTTGTGGCAGGCGTGGTACCGATTGAGTGGCGCAGTGCCTGCATTGTTCCGCTGTATAAGAGCAAAGGAGATAAAAAATGAATGCTGCAACTCGAGAGGTAACAGTCTGTTATGTGTGGTTAGTAAGTTGTACGGGAGAGTGCTGATCAAAAGGATTAGAGACAGTACGGACTGCGCAATTGGAGAGGAACAGTATGGCTTTAGGAGTGGTAGAGGGTGTACCGATCAGATTTTTGCAGTGAGACAGGTCTGTGAGAAGAACCTTGCTAAAGGAAAGGATGTTTTCTGGGCCTTCATGGATCTGGAGAAGGCATACGACAGGATTGACAGGGAAGCGCTGTGGAGGGTGTTGCGTTTGTATGGAGTGGGCGGACATTTGTCGAAAGCAGTGCAGAGTTTCTATGCAGGCAGCCGAGCATGTGTCAGAGTTGGAAGCGAGGTGAGTGATTGGTTCACAGTGCAAGTGGGACTGAGACAAGGCTGCGTGATGTTTTTTGGCTGTTCAACCTCTATATGGATGGAGTGGTCAAGGAGGTGAACGCGAGTGTGCTGGGTCGTGGCTTGGAACTGTTGGAAGCGAATGGGCGGAGTT
>SDVV010001471.1:0-25639 GCA_016164225.1 Gammarus roeselii
CCAATCGATTAACATTGTTGGATCTCTGTTCTCCAGTGGATATGAGGCCCAAATCCAATCTACATCCCACCAATCGATTAACATTGTTGGATCTCTGTTCTCCAGTGGATATGAGGCCCAAATCCAATCTACATCCCACCAATCGATAAACATTGTTGGATCTCTGTTCTCCAGTGGATATGAGGCCCAAATCCAATCTACATCCCACCAATCGATTAACATTGTTGGATCTCTGTTCTCCAGTGGATATGAGGCCCAAATCCAATCTACATCCCACCAATCGATTAACATTGTTGGATCTCTGTTCTCCAGTGGATATGAGGCCCAAATCAAACCTCTGTTCTCTATTGTTCAAAAGGTTGAAAACATCACGTTGCACTATTGGTAAGAAAAAATAGTAAAATAAATAAGGTCGGCTGACATTCACTCAATCATGACAAGTTACTGTTTAAATTGTCATTTGAGTTAGGGGTATACAGGTAACAACCGTGCTGTGAGTCAGTTCGGTCTACACCAAGCAAGCCCGCGTCAGGCCTCAGATGGAGACGGGCACCAACATTTCCTCGCTTAATGTTTGGCGTACGAGCACCATTCTGAAAAAAAAAAAAAATTGACATACAGAAAGGGCTGATGAATGAACAGGTTACTGCATGAGCTAGATAACAGGAAATGTGAGTATTTTTCAGGAAAAATGGTTTGTTCGATGACGCTAGTCGCTGAGGCCCCGGTGGAAATGAGGTCCATGTCAATGGCATCGGTGAATAACGAATAGCACAGACTCAGACACTTGGCAACATCCCCAGGAAGGGGGTGGCCGGCGCCAAGGCACACCTTACAATTAAATAAACTTAAAGAATCGTTGACATAAAAAATCGCTTGGAGGAAATGAATTACAAATCAAGGATTTCTGCACGTACGCGTTCAAACAGGTATAAGTTTCGTTTCTGGTTGAAGGTACTATCGGTTACAAAGATAGACCTTATTTTTAATTTTGCGTTTGTTTACGACATCCATGCACCGAGATTGTACGTTTTATAGTATGTATTTACACATTTGCATTTCATACAACCGTTTGGCTGTAAACATACAACCATAAAAACTTACTTAACTACATGCAATTTGATATAAATAAAGTTTCAATATAACGCGAAATTTAAAATAAGATATATCTTTGTAACCGATAGTATCTATTCTGCTACTCGTCCTGATATGACTACAGCAATCAAATTCAAAGATTTGGCAGCTATATATTTCAAAATTGATTGTATTTTGTTGAGTAATGCGTATTGATACGAAGATTATACATAGGGTTATTTCCAATGAAAAAATGCTATAGATGTAAGTTAATTTATTCATAGCTTTGTGAGTAAACATTGCAGCTAAATTAATTTTAGATTTAAGGATCCATTATGATACTACCTGCAAATATATCATCATGAAAGATCTCTACCGCAAGAACCTGTGAGGCCTCCTACCACGCTCCGTAAGCCAATTTCAGTAGAACCGCACCTAAAAGGACAAAGTCGGCGACACGCTCTCTATATTATCCCATGAAAATGGGCGTCACTTAAATCGATCAGTTAACAGATACCCTACCCCGTGAAGGAAGACTGATTTCTCCACTATACGTAGACCACTTGACAATAAGTCAGACACTGTTGCCTTTTTCAACATTAACTCCAGGACTGTTGAAACTAAGTGGATAACTGGGCTTCCTAAAATGAATTCCCGGTTTAACCATACAAAACGAGCAGCATTCATTTTACCCTCGTCCCCGACTAACATCCTAACGCTGCAAAACACTTCTGATGTATGTAAAAACTTCGTGAAGTTTCTGGTTCTTGTTTGGGACCGTATCTGCCGTGCCTCAAGACAAGTCCGCGCGGCGCACTATGATACCGCGACCAGCTCTTCAGCCTTCCTCACCACCACCAACGCAACCATCACTGATACCACAACCACGAACTCAGTTACCTTCTCTCTCGCTCTCGCGAGCACAATCACCATCATTGACACCACTAAGCCCCCTAACACCACCATCACCACCGACATCATTACCTCAACAACAGCTGAAGAGGACAACCCACGTAAAACCCAATACAGTGACATGATACGACAGAAAATATCTTCACAAAATCGCAACTCAAGCACTAAAGATGATGAGCAAACGTTGCCGAACAATCAGGAAGGATTCACGGATGTGTCGGCAATTAGGAAGAAAAAATTGTCGAAAAAGAACCCTAACTTGAAGATTGGTAATGGGAGTACTCTTCAGGAGAGTTTCCCGACTAATGGCACTGCGAAACTCTTTGTGTCACCACCGTATCCTAGAAGTAGGTTCCTTCTAAAAAGAATGAAGGAACGTGTGAAGCAGCATCTTGGCGAAGAAACATCGTTCAAGTGCAAGAAACGTCTAAGCACAAGAGGGAACACGTCACCCTTTGAGATATATGGGGACGCAAATCTACTGGAGTCCGTGCTCTTTGACGAGAGCATTTGTGAAGAGAGAACCTGCCAACAGCTAGTCAAGACCAACGAGTGCGTGCCAAAAGACTACGACCTGACAGATGAAGAAAGTGCAGCAGATGTTATAGAACGGATTAGGGAGATACAGGTAGAGAGTAGAAGGCGCGTAAGGGATCCAAGGCAGGGCGCGTCAGCTATATAATGGAGGTCAATAACGGTAGCAGAACAGAAGTTGGAATTGCCTCTCAGAATTGTTTTGGCTTAGCGGGAAATTGTGAAGCCTATGTCGCAGACCTCTGCAAAACGACTCAGTCAGTAGGTTCGCAGGAGACGTGGCTTCATCCCTGGCAGCTTAATTTACCGTCCTCTCTGGGAGAAAAGATAGCTTCATTCTCAATTTCCTCTGTCGATGAGACGAGGGAAATAAGGGTGGGGAGGCCACATGGGGGTTTGACATTCATTTGGCAACAGTCTCTGAGCCCACTTATAAAAATTAAGCAGTACGATTTCAATAGAATCCTGGGTCTGAGCGTTACATTCAACGAGACCTCTATGCTGTTCTTAAATGTTTACTTCCCTGTCAACTCCGGTGAAAATCTGGAGGAATATCTCAGATGCATGGGTGTTCTTGGGGGTATATTGGAGAGTAGGTCAGAGCAACAAGTGTGTATTTTAGGAAATTTTAATGTCTCCCCACACACAAATAGGTTCATTGAGATTGAAGAACTATTTGCTGAGCACAATGTTGCATTTCAGGACACAAGGCTGCTGCCACCGGACACGTACACGCATGTGAATCACGGTTCTCTTACCATCTCATGGATCGGTCATATTGCTTTGTCCTCGCTGTTATTAGATGCAACAATTTCCTGTCACTTGCTGCCCGATGTTGCCTGCTCGGATTACCGTGTTCTAGGGGTAACTCTGAGTGTAGAGGGAATGCAGACTCCCAGACAACCTAACTCTCGCGAGGTTAAGATGATTGATTGGAATTTTGATAATAAGAGACTACTGGACAGATTCTATGCTGAGCTCGATGTCCTTCTTACAAATATTCCTGATAGGCTTCTCAGAGTGAATGAAGGTGTTGATAACGTAAGATTGAATGATCTGTATGGCTGTACGAGGCAGTGTATATTAATTGCCGGACGGCGTGTTTTTGGCAGTAGAAAACCAAGCAAACGTCCCAGGTTGGAATGAACGAGCACGAGAACTGAATTATGCTGTACGAGACGCCGTATTTAATTGGAATATTGCTGGAAGGCCTCGGGGAGGTCAACTTGTGGTAGCAATGAGGATAGCAAAGTCACGGATTCGTAGAGAACTCGCGTTTTTGAGAGAGAACGAGCGACAGTTGCGTGCGCAGGCTCTTCTAGCAAAATTGCGAGAAGGTAAATGTAAAGATTTCTGGAACGAAATTCGGTCACTAAATCCTAAAAAGGAAGCACTCCTACTCGCGGTGGCCGGCGTAACTGGGAAAGCAAACATTGCAAGGATCTGGGGGGAGCATTTCCAGCACATTGCTAATTCTGTTGTCGCGGAAGAGAATAGAGGTTGGGTGCAAATCGCCCTCGACAATGTTCCTGCTGTTAACGAAATGATTTCTGTGGCAGAGGTTAGGAGCAGTGTCAGAGGCCTCAAAATAACAAAGCTGTTGGAAATGACGACATACCGAGTGAAGTGTTCAAGAAGGCTTCCCACAGACTGACTGCAGTGCTTGCTCTCTTCCTTTCGGGCTGCATTCATGTCAAGGAGCTACTAAGAGAGGTCTGAAATTTAGAGCGAAGGACCCTTCAGATATAAATAATTATCGCCCCATTGCTATTGCCACCTCAATTTCCAAGATTCTTGAGCAGGTTATTCTTGCAAGATTGCAAACATTTCTGTCTACCGCGAACAGCCAGTTTAGATTCAATGAGGGCCATGGAACTGAAATGGCGATATTCGCATTGAAACAAACTGTTGAATATTACAGATGTAGAGACTCGCCTGTTTTTCTGTGTTTTCTAGACGCGAAGAATGCTTTTGATAGAGTAAACCATTAGACTTTTTTCAGAAAGGTAATGGAGAGAGGAGCCCCTCTTCATATTGTGCACTTGCTTGTATTTTGGTACAGGGAACAGGAATTCTTAGTGCGATGGGGTAGTAAAATCGGCCACTTATCATTGTAAAAACGGAATTAGGCAGGGAGGTCAGCTATCGCCACTGTTGTATAACGGGTACACTGATGAGTTGAATTACCTTCTAAATAGAAAAAAACAAGGGTGTCATGTCGCCAACTGTTGTGTTAACAATCTTAGTTATGCAGATGATAATGGTGTTGTTAGCACCGACTCTCTCAGCATTGCAAAAGCTTCTTGATGTCTGTAATAATTTTGCTAAACCTCGTGATATTGTATATAAGACTGCAAAAACTGCATGTATGCTAGTAAGACCGAAGGGTCCTAGTTACTACCTATCGACTGAGATGAAACTAGGCGGTGTTGCACTGGATTATGTGGATGATATTCAATATCTAGGGCACATCATCACAGCAGTTTGCACTGATGACAAGAATGTTGCAAAGCAAACAAGGCGGCAAAATGCAGTTGGTAACATGCTGATACGAAAATTCTCGTTTGCACCGAGGGAAGCTAAAATCCAGCTCTTCAAATCATCTTGTTACCCGATTTATTGTAATGCACTGAGGTGAAAATACTTTCTATATAGCGTGAGGAAATTGACAGTGAGTTATAATGACACATTTAGACGGCTGATGCAGGTACCTCGCTCGACGTCAGCGAGCAGGGTTTTTGCTGAAAGCCAATCAAATCACATCTAGGTACTGTTCCGTAAAGCGGCACACAGCCTTATGACTCGAGTTATGAGCTCCCCAAATGAAATCCTCGTTGCAATCTGCTCTGGTGATGCGCTCGCTGCCTCGTCATTGTTAAGGCGATAGACAGAATTACTATACACATAGGCAGGATAGAGTTGTATGCCGTAACTTGTTCTTAGTTGTGTGCGGTTCGCCAATGAGCTTCTGCTACCTATTCGGCGAGGCTAACTATTGCTACAATACTTTTCCAAGATGGAGCTTTAACATCATCCATGCTCTCAAACTACATCACCATTACCACATGGTGCCTGAAAACACGGGAAACCAGTCAGCGTCGACGAGCGTGCTGCGTCATTTCCTGATTAGCTACTCGCATTCACGTGCTTGCGTGACGCAGCACACTTGGAGACAATCAATGTCGACGATTCTGTTACGCCACTTCCTGATTAGCTACTCGCATTCACGATCTTGGGTGACGCAGCACACTGGGAGTAAATGAACGTCTACGATCCTGTTACGCCATTTCCTGATTAGCTACTCGCATTCACGTGCTTGCGTGACGCAGCACACAGGAAGCCAATCAACGTCGACGATCCTGTTACGCCACTTCCTGATTAGTTACTCGCATTCACGTGCTTGCGTGACGCAGCACACGGGAGCCAATTCACGCGACGATCCTGTTACACCTCTTCCTGATTAGTTACTTGCATTCACGTTCTTGCGTGACGCAGGACACAGGGAGCCAATCAGCGTCGAAGATCCTGTTACGCCACTTCCTGATTAGCTACTCGCATTCACGTGCTTGCTTGACGCAGCATAGAGGGTGCCAATCAACGTCGACGATCCTGTTACGCGACTTCCTGATTAGCTACTCGCATTCACGTGCTTGCGCGACGCAGCACACAGGGAGCGAATCAACGTCGAAGATCTTGTTACGCCACTTCCTCATTAGCTACTCGCATTCACGTGCTTGCTTGACGCAGCATAGAGGGTGCCAATCAACGTCAACGATCCTGTTACGCCACTTCGTGATTAACAACTCGCATTCAAGGGGCTTGCGTGACGCAGCACACTGGGAGACAATCAACGTCGACGATTCTGTTACGTCACTTCCTGATTAGCTACTTGCTTTTACGTGCTTGCGTGGCGCAGCACACAGGGAGTCAATCAATGTCGACGATCCTGTTACGCCCTTCCTGATTAGCTACTCGCAATCACGTGCTTGCTTGACGCAGCACATAGGGAGCCAATCAACGTTGTTACGCCACTTTCTGATTAGCTACTTGCTTTCACGTGCTTTTCGAACCACTCCAGTGGTTCTCTCTCCCATACGCTGTTTTCAACAGCAGGGTGTCAGTTTTGAAAACTTGTTACACGCCAACTAAAATTTTAAGGCGTATTTTTCATCTGGAGTCACCCTGCATATTCATTGCGAGTACAAAAAATGTCGCTTGTTCATGCTATTCGTTTTCACAATTCAAAGGTCTGCATGCCCTGTCTGTAGACCTTTTTCTTCCGTTTACTGACGATAATCCGGTCACATGTTTGCCCCTGGTACACGCTGCAACAGTGATTGCCATGTGGATATTCATTGTTCAATACTGTATCATGAAATAAAGATACACTGACGCATGGCTGAATCACCCAGAAAGGAGGGTGGCCGAAGGCACTCTCAACTAAACAAACTTAGATCTTTGGCAATGAAAGTTCCGGCCAGGACCTCGCAACAGACACTTCGGGTCAAGAAATGTGTCAGCAGCAGGGCCCGACAGCGTTTACTGCTGCGTCAAAGTTACCGGGCTGTCCTACGGTCATCCCGTTTCGTAACAAGACGAAAAATGTGGAAAGATACATCAGGGCCACGACAAAACTCATCCATTCACAACCATTCATCAGGCTCTCTCGCTACCTCCATACTTATGTCTCCTCCCATGCGCTGCTTCCCGTTATCCATCCACCCAAACTTCGTTCTACTGCTAGGCCTACGTCCACTCATCTCTGCAATCATCATCCTTACAATGTGCCCGAGTCACATCCGAACACACGAATCTACTCTGTCCTTTAACTTCCATTCAAGCCGCCCGCAGGAGCTCTAGGTTGGATTATGCGGTGTGTTAGTTAGTCTAGTCCAAACTACAGCTGGTGAATTTGCACTCACCCGGGCGCATGATGAATGTCCGAGCACCGCTAGGCGTTTCGATGACTAAGTGGTCAAGTCAAGCTGATGTTGGCCTTTGAGCGTGAAAATCTTTCATGTCAGCCATGACACTGTGCATGGAGGGACGAGGCGATTCAAAGTAGGTCGGGGCGAGTGGAGACAAATAAACGGGGTTGGCGATGAGTAGAGACGCTTCACACTGTAACAACACCACGCCTCCTCGAGATAAACCTTCCTCCACGCCCCACTTACGTGCACTTACCACGCCAAACTCACGTTCGTCTTTATCTTCCAACTTTGTCTCACTCAGCGCCAACACATCAAAGTTTTTTCTCACAAACATCTCACAATCTTTCTCCTCTTCGCTTCACTCGTACTTCAACAATGAACATTAACCGACCCTAACAATAGGGTTCGGAGAGGCGTGAGCCTCGCGTCCCCCATTTGCCTTGCCGTCGACGAGGGAGGAGTTTACAGAGGAAGGGATCCCCAGCCCCCTCCCTCAGTTCCCAACTTGTCGCCTCCTACGACACAAAAGAGGGTACGGTAGCAGAATTCCAAGCCCCGCCACAGGGAGGGCGGGGTCTATGAATAAAAACGCAACAAAATGGCTGTATTGATGAAGATACTTATACAGTGGCATGAATAAATACTGAGGGGAAGAGCTTTAGTGATGAAAAAACTTGTACTATGGCATAAATAAATACTGATGGGAAGAGTTTTAGTGATGAAAATACTTGTTCAGTGGCATGAATGAATACTGAGGGGAAGAGCTTTAGTGATAAAAATACTTGTACAGTGGCATGAATAAATACTGAAGGGAAGAGCTTTAGTGATAGAAATACTTGTACAGTGGCATGAATAACTACTGAGGGGAAGAGCTTTAGTGATAAAAATACTTGTACAGTGGCATGAATAAATACTGAGGGGAAGAGCTTTAGTGATAAAAATACTTGTACAGTGGCATGAACAAATACTGAAGAGAAGAGCTTCAGTGATAAAAATACTTGTACAGTTGCATGAATAAATACTGAAGGCAAGAGCTTCAGCGATGAAAATACTTGTACAGTGACCTGAATAAAAACTGAAGGGAAGAGCTTCAGCGATGAAAATACTTGTACAGTTGCATGAATAAAAACTGAAGGGAAGAGCTTTAGTGATGAAAAAACTTGTACAGCAACCTGAATAAAAACTGAAGGGAAGAGCTTCAGTGATTAAAAAAGTTGTACAGTCGCATGAATAAAAACGAAAGAAAGGAGCTTTAGGGATGAGGAGAGTAGACTTCAATAGTCGCATACAAACATGAAAGCAGAAAACTTGCAGCAAGGAGTTTGCTTGTACAGTTGCACACACAAATAAGAAACCAGTGCGTGCAATAGTGAGTTGACTTGCAGCATCGCTAACACGAACATGAGAGAATAGGGCGTGCAGTAGAGAGTAGACTTGTGTAGTTGCGTACTCAAAAAATGCACCAAGACGATAAAGAAGAGCAAAAAGAACATGCACGTCTTTGATTTGCGATGTTTTAGAATTATGTTAATGGTTGATGCTGTTACAACTTTTTGAGCTAATATTGTTGGAGCTAATATTGTTGGAGCTAATACTGAGTATCCCGAGTCAAACTGTCAAAGAATGGCAACTTTTGGAGCTAATATTGAGTATCCTGAGTCAAACTGTCAAAGAATGGCAACTTTTTGAGCTAATAATGAGTATCCCGAGTCAAACTGTCAAAGAATGGCTAAATCGGATTAAAACCGAGATTCGATTCAATAGTATCTATTGTTACGTGGCACATTGATCAATGGAGAATAGAGCTTCCTTCAACAATGTCTATTGGTTGGTGGGATGTTAATATTATTTATGTACTGACATTATTTATTAATATGATTGGGTATTCACAAGTAGCAAATGTTGCCTTTAGAACAGTTCACGCTGACGAAGACTTGGTACATATAGTTTGTTCATTGTGGTATTTTGAAAAAATTCACCATTTCGTACCAAATAAAATTTACATCTTTAAATCTTTAGAGAATACTCATGCTTTCATTACTTCTGCTTAGTACAGTCTTGTTTTAGTAAAGGTCAGGACGCAAGTTTTGTAGCGCCTCACTTGTCATGATAAACCTGTATCTTTGTTAACCTTTTAATGTATATTCTTGAATAGTTCTTTTAATTGGAGATAATCAACATTTATCTCGTGGTTTTTGATATTGTATGCCATTGAACGATTATCAAGCCATTCTCCAACATATTCATTGTATCTTGAAGATTGGGCAGTCTTCAGCACACTCATTATTTTTGATATTGCACAATCGAAACCAGTATTGATCCGGTATTCATCCTGCAAAAGCTGAATTTGAGAGACCTCTCATGCAGCTGTCTTTGATAACATTATCCTGGTCCTGTACCAGGAAATTTGGGGTAAAAAACATCCTGTTTCCTTACTCGTTGATTCGAGTTTCCTTACTCGTCGATTCGTGTTCGACAATCATGTTTTGGCCAGCGTTTTTCCTATTGGTGTAATGGCAACTAAGTTTGATGTCGGTACAGCGGAGGAAAACGTTCCAATATCCCGGCCTACAAAAAAAACGTACTACACCAGACGGCGCGTGTTAATTTTAGGCCAACGGTTGTCTTTTGTTTCCGGAATTTGTCGTCTGTATCGCCTTGCTTAGGCACTTAATGTTGCTATGCTGTAGAGCTGACGATCACCCCAGCGCATGATATATTTCATGATGTATTCCGGCATTGATTTAAGCATACATATTTCAATATAATTAAAATTAGATACACCAACGCTCCGATGAACATTGCAGAGAGAGCAAGTAGAAGCAATGGGGAGCTACAATTAATATTAAAGAATATTACAACTATATAGTGATGAGGTCACCAATTGATAGACGTTTCGGGTATGGAGACCCATACCCATAAGTAGAACCACAGGGAATTGGTCTGTTCGAAATTTTATTAAAACAAGGTGCAAAAAAGCCAGAGGGTTGACAGAAGCACATAAATAGAAAGAGGGGGGGGGGGCAAGTATCACCAATGGGGGGCCACCGGGTCGTACCGCGAGTGATCAGAATGAAACCGCCGGGCCATGCCCATCGGTGACAAGTCTCAGTTGTGGAGTGAGATGTCCGATGGGAACAGTGAATAATTTAGTAGAAGTTTGTTGAATGTTGAGCGAGGGTTTTAAATGGTGTATAAATAAAGACTGAGACTCCCAAATTCTGGTTCACTCTTTCCCTGAATCTTCTTCCTGTGCACCCAACGTATGGTACTTTACAGCAATCACATGTGAAGGAATATATGACGTCGGAGCGCACGTCAGGAGAAACGGTGTCCTTCTAGCGGAACAGCGAACCAATGGTGAAAGACTTTCTCGAGGCCAGGTTAAACTTCACCTGTGGATAATAGTCCGAAATGGCGTTTAATAATGTTGAGTACACTGATTCCGAAAACGAGCTATAGTAGGATAAGGAGAGATATACTGTTTGGCTGTTAGCACTTGGGCCGGTTTCATGTAAACCTTATTTAGGAAGGTTCTGCAGTGTTTCTCAACTAAGGCGATTACGTAGCCATTGTTGGTAAAGAATTGTCTAAGAAAATCCCTCTCTGGGTGGATAGCCGAAAAGGAGGAGGAAAGACTGTATGCCGGATGGATTAGGGTTTTGATGTTATTGATTTTGTATTTTAAGGGGGTATGTGAGAAAAAACTCATCCCTAAGCAAGGAAGTGTGGGTTTCCTAAATATGCTATCACATAGCGTTTTTAGGAAACCCACAAGGCCGCGGTGTAGTAACTATGAATAGAAATGAGTATAACACTCAAATGAATGTTCTTCTCTTTGATCAAAATAAAATTTAAGAAAATCAATGACATTACGCAATTCAAACAATGTCTTCGTAATGAAGATAAAATCAACCGTTTTCTGAGAAAACTACTCGGTAGTAAGAGTATTTCTTAGACGCCATACAACGACCTCTACTCTAGTGGTTAAAATCCGGGGATCGTTTAAGGTCTTCCAAAAACTCATAAGGAAAACGTACCACTTAGACCCATCCTAGCAGCTTACGATACCCCCCCCGCCTACCCCGTTGCGAAATTTATTCATCCCGATCCTTCAACTGCACCTTACAAAACTCATTTGATTTTTACAGCAAAATTTCCGTGTTCACCTCAAACGGCCCTAATTTGATGTCAAGTTTCGATGTCACTTCACTTATCGCAAACATACCTCTGGATGAAACCATTAACATCATTTGCCAAAACATCTTTAGTACACAAAATCGCTGCCATAATTTTTCAGAATCAGACTTTAGGGAGCTCCTTAATCTTGCTTGTAAAGAGTCGTTCTTTCTATTCGGTGATTCAGCCTACCAACAGTGCGACGGAGTGCAGATGGGATCCCCATTGGGTCCTACGTTAGCCAACGCATTCGTTTGCCATTTTGAAATGACGTGGTTGGATTCATGCCCAACCGAATTCAAACCCGTCTTCTGCAAAAGGTATGTTGATGATACCTTTGTTATATTCAACCATCAATCACGCACTACTAAATTTCTAGACTTTTGGAACTCCCAACACGCCAATATTAAATTCACTTTCGAAACGGAACATATCAATGCCCTTCCGTTCCTTGATATCCAAATTCGTAGAGATTGTGATAACAACTTGCACACCAGCATATGTAGGAAACCCACATTTTCTGGCTTAAGAATGAGTTTTCTCTCACATATATACTCCCTTAAAATACAAAATCAATAACCTCAAAACCCTTACCCATGGGCATACAGTTTTTCCTCCTCCTTTTCGGCTATCCACCCAGAGAGGGATTTTCTTAGACAACTCTTTACCAACAATGGCTACCCAATCGCCTTAGTTGAGAAACACTGCAGAACCTTCCTAAATAAGGTTTACATGAAACCGGCCCAAGCGCTAACAGCCAAACAGTATATCTCTCCTTATCCTACTATAGCTCGTTTTCGGAATCAATGTACTCAACATTATTGAACGTCATTTCGGACTATTATCCACAGGTGAAGTTAAACCTGGCCTTGAGAAATTTTTTTTACCATTGGTTCGCTGTTCCGCTAGAAGAACACCGTTTCTCCTGACGTGCGCTTCGACGTCATGTATTCCTTCACATGTGATTGCTGTAAAGCATCATACGTTGGTTGCACAGGAAGAAGATTCAGGGGAAGAGTGAACCAGCCTTTGGGAGTCTCAATCTCTATATACACACCAATTAAAACCCTCGCTCAACATCCAACCAAATTCTACTAAATTATTCACTGTTTCCATTGGCCAATTAGAACGGAACCCGCGTATACCCGACCTTACTAATAGCAGTTCAAACACATCGGACATCTCACTCCACAACTGAGACTTGTCACCGATGGGCATGGCCCGGCGGTTTCCTTCCGATCACTCGCGGTACGACCCGGTGGCTCCCCTATTGGTGATACTAGCCCCTCCCCTCTTTTTATTTTTAGGCTTCTGTCAACCCTCTGGCTTTTTCGCCCCCTTGTTTAAATAAAACTCCGAACAGGCCAATTCCCTTTGGTTGTTCTTATACTGATGATGGGTCTCCATACCCGAAACGTCTAACAATTGCGACCTCATCACTATATAGTTGTAATATTCTTCAATATTAACTGTAGCTCCCCATTGCTTTTACTTGCTCTCTCTGCAATGTTCATCGAAGCGTTGGTGTATATATTTTTAATCAAAATCAGGTTTCCTACAAACCAAAGTATAGCTAATATTTCAAAATATGTGAATTAGTGATAAGCCGGGTATCCGAATCCACATCAGCATCTGCAATTTGTCATAATGCTGATATCCGCATCCGCCCATGAAGGATGCGGATATAATGCGTATTCGTGATACAAGAGAAACGAAGTCTCATTTATTCAACGCGACCGGACCTCAGGGAGCCAAAAGGGCTTATTATTTCGTGTGATATTATTTTTACTAAGCACAGGTCGCTAAAATGGCATAAATATGTTACTCACGATGTTCAAGGTAAGATCAGTTTGCAATATCTTATTTTTAACTCAATATCGATGGAAATGAAGAGTTAACTTGCAAGACCATTTCCATTGTTAATGGTGACGGGCTGTATCCTCCATACCTGAAGGGTGGCCGACGGCAAGATAATCCCAAACTAATTGCTGTACTGTTACACACATACACAATCTTAGCTCCTAAGCGACGAGAACCACGCTATCCTATTGTGATGATTACACAATAAATAAATGTGTTCATGTTACAGAGTCACTCGGTGGAAACGCATTCATTTAAAATGAGCATTAATGATTCCCATGGATTTGTGCTGCTTTTTCCAAACACGAGTGACATGAGCAATGGAGTCTTGCTGGCTTTTATTCAGATTTACGCACGCGTTGGCGCTGTTCGTAGAAATAAATCATGTTAATGTGATACTCATCGCATGAGTACGATCATCAAGAAACGTTAACCGATTCACGTCAATATTCGATCGTCCTCAGAAGTACAGTGTTATTCAATAATTTTGATTAGTGTTATTCAATAATTTTATTAGTGTGATTCAAACATTTTTACTACATTGTATTACAATCATTTTTATTACAGTGTTATTCAGCATAGCAACATTGTTCTGACTGATGTTTTCATTAGACCCCTTCACAGTAACTGCTGACGCTTACGACGGAATAACGAGTTATTCAGCATAGCAACATTGTTCTGACTGATGTTTTCATTAGACCCCTTCACAGTAACTGCTGACGCTTACGACGGAATAACGAGTTATTCAGCATAGCAACATTGTTCTGACTGATGTTTTCATTAGACCCCTTCACAGTAACTGCTGACGCTTACGACGGAATAACGAGTTATTCAGCATAGCAACATTGTTCTGACTGATGTTTTCATTAGACCCCTTCACAGTAACTGCTGACGCTTACGACGGAATAACGAGTTATTCAGCATAGCAACATTGTTCTGACTGATGTTTTCATTAGACCCCTTCACAGTAACTGCTGACGCTTACGACGGAATAACGAGTTATTCAGCATAGCAACATTGTTCTGACTGATGTTTTCATTAGACCCCTTCACAGTAACTGCTGACGCTTACGACGGAATAACGAGTTATTCAGCATAGCAACATTGTTCTGACTGATGTTTTCATTAGACCCCTTCACAGTAACTGCTGACGCTTACGACGGAATAACGAGTTATTCAGCATAGCAACATTGTTCTGACTGATGTTTTCATTAGACCCCTTCACAGTAACTGCTGACGCTTACGACGGAATAACGAGTTAGTCAATAAAAATTGCACCGTAAGTTGTGACAGCCTAATATCTCGAACAAAGTTTCATAGTTAATATACTGAATTGGAATTAAGGACAGCTATTCCAATATAAGCGAGCATTACAGCTTATTATTTACGATCAACAAATAGTCTCCCGTCGATCGTATTGAACTTGGTTTGTGACGATCGTATTTCAGTTCTGTTAGCATAACGTAACGTGGACGCTTCAACCTAAACGGTACGTCGCTCTCTTGATAAGTTGAAAGCCGAGCCAAACGAATTGTGAAAATAGGTTAAAAAAAACATTCGCTCTGTGCAATGTTTTTTTTTATGTCAAGACGTATTGTTTTTAGCGTTTATTATGTGAAACAAAGCTAATTATTTAGAAATAACGTTTAGATGGAAATAGCACTGTTTTTTTTTAGCTTCTGACGAGGATGTCTCCACCTGAATGGTATGGGAAAAACTGAACATTTTTTGACACCGTCCATACTTTCAGAGACGGCAAATTCATCCGATAATAAGAGTGACCTGAAGACGTTACGTCCAACAGGCATGAATATGAGCATGTTGCCTTAGGCGGAAGTTTTCTCACTACTTTTGAACATTTGAATAATTAGTACATTCTAGTTCAGACTAGGAAGTGAGTATATGTCAGTGATAAGAATGTTATTCGAACGCCCACAATAGACAGTTATTCAAAAATAACAATCAATAATATCATTCATTAGAACATGTACTACTATAGTCTGCATTCCCATACATTTTAGACGTACGACAGAGTAGAACATGATCACTTTGAAATATATATTAAACAATGCTGCAGTTTTAAAATCATCGACGGACTCAAGAATTTTGCTTTGTTATTGGAAGATGGTCGTTCATGAATTTGAGGAATCCGATAGTCTTTTCTTGCGGTTCCTTATTTCAACCTCACTGGAAGGAACGGCTTAAACCCTGGCGTGATGCTGATGAACCTCACAGGCCTCAAAACTTTCCACGGAGACGGCTGGGCGAAAGAAAACCTCAGGATTTACCACGAGTTCCAACACCAGCTTAGTTTCCGGATCAATATATTTTAAACCTTCTCTTCACCAAGGTGAGAATTGTGAGGGTTTTATGGCTTGCGTCAAGGTTAAAGGTTAGGATAGGAACATCGGATTTATTATTATTTGGTTGAGAGGAACATGAACAAGGAGGTCCTATACAACCTGCTTGGACATGAAAAATACGAAGAAATAATGGAGTTGTCCGAGGTGATTGTGTAAGGAAGCTTCTGTTGGCTGACGATGAAATAAATTATATGGGCTTAGAATTCAGAGAAGAAGGCGATTGCTGTGTTTCACAGATGGGAGGGGAGTATGGAGTGGAGGGAGGTAGGAACATTGAATAAGTACTGCTATAAAAAGGACGATATCATCGCTTTCTTTTCTGGCAGTGTGGTCAACTTCTATGCTTGTCTGGGTTTGAAATGCTATGCAACGAGATTAGAAAAAAAACGACTGGAAATAAGGAGGACGACTGTTATTCGTCAAATATCGGTCGTGGACCACGGTCATTTATAGAAAACGAAACGTTGGCAAACAAATAGTTATGTTGTACTTCTATAAGCTGCAATATTAATATCTTTGATTTAGAACACAAAATGTTCAGCTTATCATGTAAATGTGTTGGGCTGCTGTGGCCGAGTGGTTAGCGTATCCGACTGCAGTGCCAGCCTCTGGAGCTGCATATCGCGAGGTCGAGCCCCGTAATGGACACGGCGGTCTTATGACGGGGTGATTAAGTACCTCACCCCTCTTTGTTAGCATAAGTTAGCCACCCTTCTAATTAGGGGGAAACGGCTGTATGTCTATACATACATACGTATATGTGTAGATGTTTTTTTGTTTGTTTTTAATCGTCGTCGCAATTATTTCTTGATAATGTTTAACTTATAATCTTGTTCAACAGCCACGATTAAAAAACCTTTTTAACGTGAACTAAATATTTCACAAATTCCTGAAATAGTTCCATTGAAATAACAGGAAAATTTCAATGGGATTAAAATTTGTGACTCCCCTCCAAAATATTTCAAGAGCGTTCTACAATATCTGTATTGACCCCACGGTTTGAATGTGAATCAGAGAAGGCCGTACTACACGGTGGCTGTGCTGGCAGGGCGAACTGCCAGCGAAAACTTGGCGATGTGTCGAGTGGGCATCCTAGCTTAAAAAATTATCGCCCGGTGTCGATTTAACGCGAATTTGTACACATCTGCTCACAGCATAAGCTGTGTTTTCATTGTACACAAAAATCAAAGCGACCATTGGATTCCTTATAGGAACTCAAATTTGAGCCCTTGGTCCGCCATGGTTCTGTTTGGGTAGCATGTTGTTTAAAGTTTTTTCATGTGTTTAGTCAAAATTTCCTTCTGTGTTAGGAGGAAAAAACTAAATTTGAGATTTCCAAAGCCAGTGGGAGAGGTTTAGCTTATACTTTGACGAGGATTCCAATGCTGCCCTTGGATTTTATCTACAACATAAAACTCCGGCCGTAATGTATGAAAACCGAAAAAAAATGCACATAATTTTATTTGTGAACAGATATGTCTCATCAAAGTTGCTCGTATGTAGTTTGTTACGGGGATCAATTTGCTGAGATGAAACAATTTATTTGCCCTGAATAAAATTAAACTGGTCATGCGATCTATCTCTGTTGGCTAAACGCTGAATTTCTAGAATTGTTAGAAATCAAATGATTCGTTGCTGAAGCAAACGCGGCGGTTTTGCTGTCTTAGCGGCTGTTGAGAACTGCACACTACCTGAGGGGCAGCTGATGCACTGCTTTGAGGTGCGGGCTGATGGGTTTATCCTTTGCAGCATGATAATAATTATGTTCGATGAAGCATCCTTATTTACCAGGTACAACATGCCATTGTATCTTGAATAACTACAAATACATGGAAAACGATATCGAAAACGATTTAATTTATTAACATGGTCTGAAAATCTTATCGCATGTATCATATATACTATGTAATATTGGTGGAGAGACGAACGCCCTACACTTTCCCCTATCTAGTGAGGAGCCTCCGCCTAATGTTTTTAGTAGCGATTAAGCTTTTAGACCATCCGACTTTCCCTGGTGGATGTTTGGTGTCCGTGTTGGCCGTCATGCTTTCAGTGAGCTGCTCGGTTCGGGGAGGTAGTTTCTACTTCAGTCTTGCCCATTGTTTTGCACAATTTGGGGCCTAGCTTGGCTATTCGGCACGATCCTTTGTATAGTCTTGCCAAGGGTCGTTAGGCAGCGTCTATTGTCGCATACACATGTGTGCATTCCTCTTGTTCCGGATAAAGTCTGCCTTCTGTTTCGATCCAAGTGGGAACATGGTAACGCGAATTTGTTCAGTGGAAGGTCGTTGTCGAGGGTTCTATGAGGTTCCCTGGCGCTTGAAGTGTCGAGCCGTACAGCATCTCTGCACCAGACCAGTCGAGCTCTATTTGTAATGCCATTCTGAGACCAAGTAACGGTAGATTTTGGTAACAATTTTGAGGATTCTGCTGGAATTTTGGACTACTTTTTAGGATCCGGTGCCATCGCTCGAGAATCTTTTTGGAATAAAGATTGTAGGCGGCCGTGCGCTGATTTTAGATGCCGAGTAGCCCACAAACGTTGTGGTTCGTTTTTCTTCGAAATTGGCCGCACGATCGGTCGTTTGCGTTGCGGGTTCCTTATATCCCAAAGTTCAATGAATGCTTCAGCGACGGTTTTCGTTGTCATTACCGCAATCGGTATCGCCTTCGGCATCTACTAAATCTATCGATGATGGTCAGCAGGTATTGATAACCATAACTGTACAAGAGCGGCCAAACTATCTTCATATTGGTCGATTTGAAACGATCTTAGACTGGGCCAAATTTCTGTAATTGTGCCTTGTTATGTGGGGACTAGCAGCGATGGTAAGTTTGAGCTACACTTCAGATGTGTTTGCTCATATTTGATCAAAACGCTATGGCATTTATCATTTGTATGGTTTATTTCCCCCTGCATGAGAGAGATCGTGCCAGAACCTAGCGTTCCGTTTAAAAATTAACTTTGAATCGCATTGTCGCGGCACAGGTAGCGACATTTTGTAGGGGATGTCATTCGTATACTCTAACTTGGGAGAAGGCATTTCGATTTTAAGATTATCTCCGATGGCTTCTCAATTAAATGTTTGAGTTCCTTGTTGTGAAGTTGCGCTCCCGCTAGGTCATCGTATATGATACCTGACTGCGTGACTCCGTTTATTCTGTTAAGTACGTCAACCACATTCTTCGATCGCTGATGTATCTTACGTCCGAAGTGAATTCTATGATGTCGAACAAATTCCTCGCCTCTCTGGGGGCGTGTCTGTCCAAATTATTGAACTTTACTACCTTCGTAATGGGTTGGTGGGCAGTGCACAGCAAGGAATTGGTGCCTCGAATGCCCATTTGAAATACTATAAGCGAGATAAGTTGCCTGTAGCTATCTAAAGAAGGTTGAAAACCTGATTTCTGTGTTGGCGAAGCGCTTACTGTGGAACTCTGAAAGTTCTACACTATAAGCCACCACTTCCCACACAACGGCTCCTACCGCCGTCAGTGAAGCATTTACTACTACAGATAATTGAGCAGTAGAGCTTGTGTGTTATGGAGAATGGTGTTTCAGCTAGTTTTTTTAATTTTTATTAGCATGACCGTTTTATTTCCCTCTGGCGACAGTGTTACTTCTGTTGAGGTGCCCTTTCGCTTGGTCATGAGTAGGTCATTTTTTGGTGCCAGCGTTTCCGCGGTGTTCAACACAAACCTGTGGTGATAATTGACGAGTCCGAGGGAACACTTCGGTGGAAATGAGGCCCAAATCAATCAATCCGAGGAAACGCTTATGCTTGTGCATGCATGTGGGTTTCGGGTAGTCTTGGTCTGGAAACAGTTCTATTCCGTCTGAGCTAATCGTGTGATCATGAAATTCAGGTTTTTGTGCGCACGAACTTCCATTTCGTCATGTTGATAACAAGGCCTTATGCTTTCAAACGCTTGGAGACCTGTTCGATGTGACTGGAATGATTTGTGCTCGTGATGAGTATGTCATCGACATACGTGTCAGCATTATTGATGCCTCTGAACACCTTGTCCATGAAACATGGCAACGAATTCAATGCACTCTTAGTCCAAACGGAATCCAAGTGTATTCAAACAACCCCAAAAGTGTTGTTACGGCGGTTTTAGGCGGATTTGAGATCAAGCTTTGTATAATATTTTGCTGCGCCCACTTGCACGGCAAAGCTGTGAACATGTAGAATTGGATACTTGTCCGCCTTTGCAAGTAAAATACGGCGGTGATAATCGACGGTGGCCTTATCGCCCTCTTTTCTCGGTACCCTGAGTCCATGATGCTGAGTCCATGATGTTGAGTCCATGATGCTGAGTCCATGATGCTGAGTCCATGATGCTGAGTCCATGATGCAAAAGGAAATCGATGCCTAAAATCGGCATCGTTACATCGGCAATTGAGAATTCCACCTTGAAATCGTGACGTAGCCCTGGCCTAAGGTCCAGAGCTTCCTACCATAGGGGCTGTGTTGCTGCCACTCACGTCTGATTGCATCGCTTCATTGCCGTGTGCTTCATTTGCTGCGGTTGCTGGGAGACAAATTAGTGAAAATGCTGTTCCGATTAGGAAGTAAATAGGTGACTTCCATGGCCGATACTTTTTCAACGCGCTTCCTCGAGTCTCTGTTGTTGGTCAAACCGAGGACTTGAGGCTGGTGTTTCCCGATCTCCGCCACCCTTAGGTCACATTACGTGCCTTTATTGCCAAACTTATACTAGTACCAGCAAGTGTCGAATTTGCTTTTGTCTCACGCTTTCGAGCGGCTGCGCTGTGGTGATTTTGACCTAACGGGGGGTGAGTAATGACTTAGCGACGATGAGTAATGAACACCATCTAAGAGACAGCTGGTGCATCGCTTCACTTTGATTTATCCTGTAAAACATGTTATCTTAAACCTAACTAAATAGAAATGCACGGAAAGGAACGTCACGCATTTCTATTTATGTTCATGGTCTAAAAAAATATCGGAAAAAAACATGATACTCTATAATATGGGTGGATGAGGAAACGAGTTTCTTACTGACAAATGATACAAATCACTTCAGATGCCCTTGAATGTATTTCTTCTAAATCAAAACATTCAAGATTTCGTTTCTGACTCTATAAGTCTTCTTCTTTAGGCCTCCGTGAGTACCAAATCATCTTTCTTCGAAAAACTATGTTGTTAAGTTATACCATTTCTGTTTACAGCTGGCGGCTTTCTTTGAACTAGCGGCTTTCTCTGAACTATTTGTTGGAATAAGCCTTCATAGGCCGGACATAGACCAATCAGTTCGCAATAGTTTTTTTACAAGTTAAGGGAAAGCAAGTACAGACTCCTCACACCGCTTGTAATATATTTTTCTTCATATGTACATAGATTCTCAATGATTCCACTAACACCGAGCTTTACATCTGTTGCTTTGAATTTTCTGTCTGTTAACTTCTTCTACAGAAATATACAAAAAGCTACTGTTGAACACTGCGAACAATAATGTTTTTTTTTTTTGGAATTGGTACTGTTAACAACGTTGTTTCATACGTTTATTAAAATTAACGCGTTCTTCATGTGCATTGATCAAAACATGAGTGTTGGAGGAGTGTGACAAAGGACGAGTCAGAATGAGTATGCGGAGGAGGACATTCATTTCATGGCAGGCGCGTAGTTAGAATTTTTTCCAGTGAGGCGGATTTTTTCCGTTGAGTTGACTGTTTTGAAATCCGACTCTTTAGATTTTCACAGTACATTTCTTTATAGGGCTCGTAAAACGATGCTCTGTATTCTCCTCTCCGTTCCCTCACAAGTAGAAATATAAGTAATTATTTAGTAAATAGTATAATATTATCAAGGATTCAAGATATTATGTTTTGGACCATTGTTTTAGCTCCATTGTAAGCTGTGTCACAAGATGCAGTTTCCCCCTGGCGGCGAAAGTCTCTCCGCACGCCAACTTGCCTATCAAGCCGTGTGGACTTCAGCTTAAGTTCCTGGCGCTCACTTCAGACAGCCAATCAGCAACAAGGATTTTGGGTGTCATCTAATCAGCAACTAGGATTGGCGCTGGGTCTTAGAACATAAAGTCCAGCACTAAAGGAAAGTCTGTAATATATGCATCGCATTCTAGCAACAAAATATTAAGTGTTGACGCGTTTAGGCAAGATAGCACCAACCTAGTATAGGAGGAATGAAATAACTTGTAATTATCAAGTAATTTAGCAACTTAAACACACCATACCTGGCACCTTCAGTGTTGCTCTCAAGTGTTAAATCTGAATGGCAGGGCCGCTCTGGTCCGGTCTGTCACATCAGTCGCGCTTCACGCCTCCCTACACGGTACAGCTTCAGGCCAGCGCGCAGAGCTTGTGTAGTAAATATCGGCAATGCGCAGTCGAAGTGACGTGATAGTTAGGTTTGTTCATTACCTTTAGTTTTAAGTTCGTATCTACGACAATCTTAGGTACATGTTAATATGCTGTAATTTCTCTGTCCCCAGAGGTTTACTTCTAGCCGCTACCCCTATCCTGCACCTGGCCCCAGCTGCCGCGTCAGGCCGTCAAAAGCATGGACAGAGCAGGAAATTGTATTTTCTGTAAAAGAAATGATCATATTCACAATAGTCAGGTTGCGTGCAAGCTTGGTATAATATTCAAACTCAAGTCACTTGAAAACGGTCCTTCCTTCCTTCCTTCTTCTTCTTATCAACTTGTGACAGCTTTCTCACTGTGGAACTAATCACGAGAGTTTTCGTTGGAGCGCAAGCTCACATGTGATTCACTTTGATCACATATAACTTACAAGAAAATAGTATTAAATTAAATTAAAGCCAACCTTTTTTCCTTCAATCCTTCCGGTCAAGTCATTCTTAGATTGTAACCCTATTGTAACCATTGAAAAGGCACTCCTAGTAATGATATTGTAGCCATTGAAAGGCACTCCTAGTAATGATATTGTAGTCATTGAAAGACACTCCTATTAATGATATTGTAGCCATTGAAAGGCACTCCTAGAAATGATATTGTAACCATTGAAAAGGCACTCCTAGTAATGATATTGTAGCCATTGAATGGCACTCCTTGTAATGATATTGTAACCATTGAAAAGGCACTCCTAGTAATGATATTGTAACCATTAAAAAGGAACTCCTAGTAATGATATTGTAGTCATTGAAAGGCACTCCTAGCAATGATATTGTAGCCATTATAAAGGCACTCCTAGTAATGATATTGTAGCTATTGAAAATACACTCCTAGTAATGATATTGTAGCTAATGAAAAGGCACTCATAGTAATAATATTGGAGCTATTGAAAAGGCACTCCTAGTAATGATATTGTACCTATTGCAAAGGCACTCCAAGTAATGATATAGTAGCAATTGAAAAGGCACTCAGAGTAATGATATTGTAGACATTGAAAAGACACTCCTAGTAATGATATTGTAGTTATTGGAAGGTACTCTTAGTAATGATATTGTAGCCATCGAAAAGGCACTCCTAGTAATGATATTGTCGCTATTGAAAAGGCACTCTTAGTAATGATATTGTAGGTATTGAAAGGCACTCCTAGTAATAATATTGTAGCCTTTGAAAGGCACTCTTAGTAATGATATTGTAGCTATTGAAAAGGCACTCCTAGCATTGATATTGTAGCCATTGAAAGGCACTCTTAGTAATGATATTGTAGCTATTGAAAAGGCACTCCTAGCATTGATATTGTAGCCATTAAAAAAGTAATCCTAGTAATAATATTGTAGCTATTGAAAAGGCACTCCTAGTAATAATATTGTAGCCATTGAAAGGCACTCTTAGTAATGATATTGTAGCTATTGTAAAGGCACTCCTAGTAATGATATTGTAGCTATTGAAAAGACACTCCTAGTAATGATATTGTAGCCATTGTAAGGCACTCCTAGTAATGATATTGTAGCTATTGAAAAGGCACTCTTAGTAATGGTATTGTAGCCATTGAAAGGGCACTCCTAGTACTGATATTGTAGTCATTGAAAAGGCACTCCTAGTAATGATATTGTAGTCATTGAAAAGGCACTCCAAGTATTGATATTGTAGTCATTGAAAAGGCACTCATAGTAATGATATTGTAGCCCTTGAAAGACACTCCTAGTAATCATATTGTAGCTATTGAAAAGGCACTCCTAGTAATGATATTGTAGTCATTGAAAAGGCACTCCTAGTAATAATATTGTAGCTATTGAAAAGGCACTCCTAGTATTTGATATTGTAGCTATTGAAAGGCACTCCTAGTAATGATATTGTAGCAATTGAAAAGGCACTATTAGTAATGATATTGTAGACATTGAAAAGGCACTCCTAGTAATGATATTGCAACCATTGAAAAGGCACTCCTAGTAATGATATTGTAACCATTGAAAGGGAACTCCTAGTAATAAAATTATAGCCATTGAAAGGCACTTCCTAGCAATAATATTGTAACAATTGAAAAGGCACTCCTAGTAATGATATTGTAGCTATTGAAAAGGCACTCTTAGTAATGGTATTGTAGCCATTGAAAGGGCACTCCTAGTAATGATATTGTAGTCATTAAAAAGGCACTCCTAGTAATGATATTGTAGCCATTGAAAAGGCACTCCAAGTATTGATATTGTAGTAAATGAAAAGGCACTCCTAGTAATGATATTGTAGCCCTTGAAAGACACTCCTAGTAATCATATTATAGCTATTGAAAAGGCACTCCTAGTAATGATATTGAAGTCATTGAAAAGGCACTCCTAGTAATAATATTGTAGCTATTGAAAAGGCACTCCTAGGATTTGATATTGTAGCTATTGAAAGGCACTCCTAGTAATGATATTGTTGCTATTAAAAGGCACTCCTATTAATGGTATTGTAGGTATTGAAAGGCACTCCTGGTAATGATATTGTAGCTATTGAAAAGGCACTCCTAGTAATGATAGTGTAGCTATTGAAAAGGCACTCCTAGTAATGATATTGTAGCTATTAAAAGACACTCCTAGTGATGGTATTGTAGGTATTGAAAGGCACTCCTGGTAATGATATTGTAGCTATTGAAAAGGCACTCCTAGTAATGATAGTGTAGCTATTGAAAAGGCACTCCTAGTAATGATATTGTAGCTATTAAAAGACACTCCTAGTGATGGTATTGTAGGTATTGAAAGGCACTCCTGGTAATGATATTGTAGCTATTGAAAAGGCACTCCTAGTAATGATAGTGTAGCTATTGAAAAGGCACTCATAGTAATGGTATTGTAGCCATTGAAAGGGCACAACTAGTAATGATATTGTAGTCATTGAAAAGGCACTCCTAGTAATGATATTGTTGCCACTGAAAAGGCACTCCTAGTAATGATATTGTAGCTATTGAAAAGGCACTCCTAGTAATGACATTGTAGCCATTAAAAAGCACCCCCTAATAATGATATTGTAGCTATTGAAAAGGCACTCCTAGTAATGATATTGTAGCTATTAAAAAGGCACTCCTAGTAATGATATTGTAGCTATTGTAAAGGCACTCCTAGTAATGATATTGTAGCTATTGAAAAGGCACTTCTAGTAATGATATTGTAGCTATTTAAAAGGCACTCTTAGTAATGATATTGTAGCTATTAAAAGGCACTTCTAGTAATGGTATTGTAGCTATTGAAAAGGCACTCCTAGTAATGATATTGTAGCTATCAAAAAGGCACTTGTAGTGATGATATTGTAGCTATTAAAAGGGACTCCTAGGAATGGTATTGTAGGTATTGAAAGGCACTCCTGGTAATGATATTGTAGCTATTGAAAAGGCACTCCTAGTAATGATATTGT
>SDVV010001472.1:0-25635 GCA_016164225.1 Gammarus roeselii
TATATACTTAAATACATTTCAAGTTGTATGTAAAGAAGGCCCCACCTTCATTCACCCAGAGCCCGGGGTAGAGGCCGGTTATCAAACAATGGGCAGGGCCATGCACTTTCGGAGAGGGGCTGACGGCCCCTCCAGAGCGTCGCACTCAATCCTGTCTGCGAATAAGAACGACGAACCCCTCAGAAGTTCCTCATCGACAGGAGGCCTGACTCAGGTTGCAGTCGATGACACAAATGAACGCTTTTCGAAGCTGGACGCGAATATGATCGGAATGCAGAATGTCCTAGGCAAGATAAGCAAAATGATGGGCCTTCCCGAGCTGGTGACTGAGAACTGCTCGGCGCCCTCCAGTGAAGTCGGTGAACGCCTCACTAAACTTGAGAACCTTTGTGCAACTATGAATACCCGATTGTATGAGCTGATGTAGAGGATCGAGGCCAGGGAACCCATATCCTGTTCGTCTGCTTCCGCCTCTGACCTCTCTGATAACATCGCTCTCCTCCCAGCTGAAACTCATAACGCCCGAACACCAAAAAAAAACATAAAGAAGAGACTGTGTACTCGATTTGATGACCACAACCTATTCAACAACGGCCCTAAATTTTCCGAACACTTGAAAATGACGTTCGATGTCAATGACAGACCTGATATTTGCCCATACAAACTACGAGAAGAACTGGGCTCCAAAACTCGCCATCCAGTTCTCAACATCACCGCTAGCGGTGACGACAGCTTCACCATTAAAGTAGACGCAAAACTTCAAAGTGACACTATACTCTCCAAAAACCGAATATGCAAAAAGCCTTGCAAAATCATACCACACCCAACTTTTCCATGAGTTCAGGCCTGATTTACATCGAGGGTCTCCCGAGTGATGAAGCCGATGAATTCATCACCGGACTCGTTCAATCAATACGAGGAATGTATAGAGCAAGCGAAAATCGCACCAAAATTCAAACCAAAAAGAAACACCACCACGGCCCTTCTACTTGAATTTAATTGTCCCACCCCACTTACTACATGGACATACCTTTCTTTGATGCCAAAACCAAGGTTACACCCTTCTAAAGACGTCCGATGCGATGCTATAAATGCCAGAAATACGGACACACGAGCAGAGATTGTCACGGTAACCAAAGATGCTCACACTGCTCCCAAGACGACCACGATAAACGGGACGATCCCTTGTCGTGCCCATCCGAAGAATCTCACTGCTTTTACTGCAAAGTAAACGGCCACCCGACGGGACACGGAGACTGCCCCCAGGACAAGATTGAGAGGGAGATCCTGTAATACCAAACGGAGCACAAAGTCGGGCGACGAGAGGCTGCGGCCGCGATTCGCTCCCCCCAGGCTGACCCTCCCATCCAGGAGAGAAGATCAGCATCATTTCCTACCCACTTCCTCATACCGCTTGTAGATAGTGGTGCAAACAAAGTTGCTCCCTCAATGAACCCATTCACCATGATGAACTTGCTCTCCAAACAACTGTGGAGGCAGACCGATAAACATAAACCGACAGGGAAAGAAGTATCTGGCCCACGTCGTAAATATCGAGCAAAGTAACGCTATACAATGGTATAACAAAATAAACAAACACAAAGTTACTGTCGAAATACATCCATTCTTCAATGCTACAAGACAAATTATATACACTTCCCAAAACTGACCTAAGTGCTTCTGCAGCAGGTTTAGCAAAGGATTACGGAGTCACCAACGTTTCCCTCAAACCACAACATCCACACCACCGCATACCAAATCACTTTTCCAGGACGTGACACACCGGAATTCATAGTAATCCCGGGCGAACAGGGAAAAACAAAAACTTACTCAGTGGCGACATGACCTGCAATGTGCAAAAACTGCCTGGAATACGGCCGCGTCATCAAATACTGCCAGCCATACATACCCCAACGCTGTAAGAGGTGCGCCGGCGAGCATGACAGAAAAGACTGCACAGCCCACCAACCTAACTGCTACCACTGCTCATGCCTCCATGAGGCAGATAACCGCGACTGCCCAAAGCAGATGGACCAAAATGCAATGACAGACATACAAAATGACCGCAGAGTCACACGAAAACAATTTAAATTACGCAAAAGCAGTTAAATCTATAACTAAGTCTACCCCAACAGACGACACTGGCGTGACGTTTACACAAACTATTACCACGACCGCAACACCCCTCTCCGGTACTAACAATACCACAACCAGCCCAGCGATCGCCCTCGTAATAGAGGCGGGCGTCCCAAGCAACGAATCACCCAGTGCCCAGGAGAGCACTGCGATGGATTCTGCCTCAGTCGACCGCGAGGAGAGGTCCAATAACCCGAAAATCAAAAGGCGAAGAGACAAAGATTCCTCCGACGACGACCGCGGGGTACACGACGCCCTCTCGCCACGGAGCAAAAAGATTAGCTCTCCTCGATCAGAGCGTTGAACGACTTCTGACCGTCTTAACTGCGACCGCACCCAGCGAAAACCAAAGTGAGGTATTCAACCCTCAGCTAACATGCCCGACATCAGAACATCTCACAAGTGAGAACGACCATCGCTGCGCGAGGACACGTTGAAAATCTTCAACGAAGAACTGATACCAGAAACCACTGCTCGACCATGCACCGCACTCGACTCAAATATCCCAACGACTACTACTCAGCACCTCATGATGTTTAAAAAAAACTCCATAGAAGAGGAACGCACTCGCTCAAGAAGCAATCACAAAGATCGCACTCCTTTGTCCTCCTCCTCATACAAGAGCACTCACAGTAGAGAACGTAGTGAGTCTAGGAGATCATGTTCTACAGAAAGCGGACGCTCTTGCGAACGCTCTCGATCTAAGACACCTGCGCCTCATAGACACGAACACCAAGAAAGTTCCTACAAACCACGCAACCGCTCATGACATCAAGATCTGGGCGTGAAACAGATCCGAAATGAACAACAACACAATAGTTCAGTGAAATTGCCAGGGACTTAAAAGCAAGAAAGATGAATTATCATCGCTTATCTTCACCCATAAACCTTTGATGGTAGGCCTCCAGGAGATCTAACTCCATGACACAGCCACCTTCACAATCCCTCAATAAGTCATACCCGTCGCGAAGGTCACAATAATGTGACTGCACACGGCGGAGTGGCACTTACGATTCATCAAAGCATACCTCATCACCCCCTCCCTCTGAGAACAGAACTCCAAGCTGTCGCAAGTGAAGATATGTATCTCAAGACCAATGACCGTGGTATCTATCTACTCGTCAAGAAACCACGACCTCACGGAGGCACAAATGACCGATCTGCTCAACCAACTGCATCAACAGCTACCACGAAGTGTTGGGATGCTTGAGAACAGACCCCAGGGTAGTGATAATGACCAACACCACGGACACTTACAACCTGGTCCTTCTCAACGACGGACAACCCACACGGATCACCCTTGAAAGTGAAAATGCCATCGATTTATCAATCTGTTCCCCCACTTTAGCTCCCCAACTCGTTTGGGGAGTCGTGCCTTCAATACATGATAGTGATCATATCGCTCCTTACTAACGGACCGAACAATCCGACGCACAGGAACTTGATTCAACTACCAAAAAGAAAGCTGGGAGGAATACTCGACACATGTCACATGGGACGATGTGGAGGGCCTTCCCGAAGACATTTCAGAGAGCGACCTTGTCATACATCTATACGAGAAATTACAAAGTGCAGCTGTCGCACGCATTCCCCAATATTTGCCCTCAACCTTTTTCCCAAAACCTTGTTGGTACCCTGAGGTACAAGAAGCAATGGACCAACGTGAAAGGATGAACGGGGCCTTTCGCCGCGCACGTTCCCACAGGAACCGAGTAGCCTGAAAAAGGGAAACTGCTGTGTTCCGCAAACTCAGCGTCGAGAAGAAGCTAGAAGCTGGACCCAATAAGTTAACATAATCAATCAAAACACCCCTCTTTCCCATGAGTGTGGGAAAAAATCATACGTATCCAAGGTCGCCCCGAGCGACCTATCCACATACTGTCGGACGGAGACACTGTCGATTCTTCATACGCGGACAAACTAGCTCAGACTTTCAGCCAAATATCGCAATCAACAAATAATACGGCTTCTTTCCAACGGGGAAAGATCCTAAGAGAGAGTGCGCATATCGACTTCACTTCCACAAATGAAAAATTCTACAACAAAAATTTCTCCCTCCATGAACTACAATATGCCATCAACCACACTCGTGAAACCTCACCCGGGCCTGACCGAATGCACATCAATATGATAAAACACCTTCCTGACAACGCTTTCCAGCACCTACTAAATGTGTTCAATACGTTGTATTCAAACTCATTCTTTCCCAATCAATGGCGGAAATACGTAATTATCCCAATACCCAAACCGGGAAAATGTCACAGCGACCCGCATAACTATCGTCTCAATGCCCTAACTAGCGTACTATGAAAACTATGGAAAGAATGATAAACTCACGCCTAGTCTACTACCTTGAAATGCATGCAGGCCTCAACAACATCCAGTGCGGTAGCCGTGAGCACCACTTCAAAACGGACCACCTCGTACGACTAGAATCAGACATTAGACAGGCCTTCGTCCGAAGAGAACATGTTGTTTCCCTAATTTTCGACGTTGAATAAGCATACGACACTATGTGAAAATACGGGATCATGAAGGATCTCCACCGTAAAGGTTTGAAAGGTCGCCTACCACATATCATCCACCAATTTCTTCAAAACCACACCTTCGGGGTCAAGGTTGGCAAAACTCAGTCTCTGTCATATCCGCAAGAATTGGGCGTCCCCTGGGAAGCGTCCTCAGTGTCACTTTTTTTATCCTCAATATCGATCAGTTAGCCGACATTCTTCCTCGAGACGGAAGACTGCTCACATCACTATACGTGGACGACCTAAACCTAGTCGGGAACTGGGCTTCTCTAAACGGATTCCGATTCTAGCCCTCTAAAAGTATAAGCATGCATTTTTAACCTTCATGCCCGGTTTACACCTGAAACCAGCCTTAACGCTGCACAACACCCCTCTAGTATACGAAGAAACGATAACATTTCTGAGTCTTGGCGACCCAGTCGACGAGACTTATCCAATCGGTAACATCCCTGAAATTCGGCGGCGACATGGACACCGGAATGACGTTGTTTAGAGCAATAATACGATTGCGCATGCACTACGGAGTCGTTGTCTACGGTTCAGCAGCCAAACTACTCTCGACCATCGCAAACAATGCTTTGCGTATTACAACCGGCGCGTTCCACTCCATCCCAATCGAATCCATTAAGGTGCTCCATAACGAACTTCCACTTCCGCTCCGGCAAGACAAACTTTCGCTACAATACTATTTTAAGACTAGAAGTCTAATCAACAACCCGGCGAACAGCCACATCACCAACATATTCAATAAGCGACTTTTCGAGGCTGAAAATTATATATGCCCACCGTTTTTCCTACGTGTGGACAGCCTGCTGACCTCGCTGAACATCAATCGTAAAGCTATTAAGCCTTCATTCTCCTACCGAATTCTTCAAATTAACACATCAACATGGATGATCAACCTACCACCGGTCAACCTAGACCTGCAAGTACCCTAAAGCAGCGACTCCAACCAACGCGTACCGGCAGGAACTCCTAAGACTACTTGAGGAAGAATATTTAGAGCACCGCCATATATACACTGACGGCTCAAAAACCGCGGACGGAGTGGGCGCCGCCGCTGTGTGCGGGGACATCCTCCTACTCTCAGCCACCCACCCTCCAGCCATCTCTATTGCCAAAACAGATCGCATCCCCAAATACGTCGTATTCTCAGACAGTCTGAGTGTACTTACGCGGCTTAAACAATGCACTACGAACATCCCGTTCTACGTAAAATGCAGCACGATCTCTTTGTGATGTCAGAGACGGGTCAGGCAGTTGAATTCTGCCGGATCCCCGGACACGCGGGAATAGGAGGAAACTAACTTGCGGACTCGCTTGTTAAAATGGTATCTACTCAGATATAAATACAAACACTAGGCCGCATCCCCCAGAACGAGGGGTGGCCGACGGCAAGGCGCACCTCACACCCTCATACGCTCACACTCACCCAACTTAGCCCTTTTGTGCTAAAGGGTCCGGCCTTCTCACCAAGAACAATTTTTTGCATTACATTACCGGGACTGGTTCCCTATCATCAACTCCCATATAACATTCCGATGGGATGAAATGTGGCAACAGAGTGGACAAGAAATGCTTTCAGTCAAACCCTCAGTCGGAAAATGGGAAACAAAGTTCACCAACAGAAAAGACCAAGTGTTCATCAACCGCTTATACAAGGGACACACATGGACAACTCACAACCACCTGATGGATGTCGACACAGGATCAAACGCGCCACCTAGCCCATGTTGTTACCAAGTGGCTATCAGCGAGAGACACTTACTGATGGATTGCAACGCACTCGCGGCAGCCCTACGAGCGTTCTTTAGTCCCCCGAACAACCTACAAAGCCTACTCACTGACCCAACCTACCGTGAAAAGCTTATCGCTTTCGGAAAACACACCGGACTGTACGAAGCTGTCTAAGCCCCAAAACATCTGTGCAAGAGAGGCGGTTTCTCCCCTCCATTACGCATAGAGATGACAATACATTAACGAAGATACGCGTTAACTCTTTGCTCTTTTGTGCGTGCTAGTGCGCGAGTGTGCCACGGTTGAAGTGTGTACTTGGTTTCATCTTGACAAGACTAATATCTTCGCACGCGAGGCCGTGCGAACTTACCTGAATCAATGACTGTTGCGCCCTACGGGGGCGCCTATTATGACTCACGTTGAGGCTCGGTAGAAATGAGGCTCAAATCAATCCTCACTTCAGAACTTCGATGACAATGAACGCTTAATCTAATGTAACTATCAACAAGCGTGAACTGCCACGGAATGTTAAAGCTGTTTTAAAAGTAGAAGGACCTTTAGACCCCGAGTACACATAATAGTCTACCAATGTATCTGGTTTGGTAACCTCAAAAAAAAAAATGTCGCCTTGTTTTGAGGGATCCAGAACAGGGCGCCGCATTCCATCACAAGTGGTTGACTTCCGTTAGAAATTTAATAATATCAGCGTGGAAAAAGGTCGGGAGTTTGTTACGAACAACGGTAATTAGTAAGCACTTTATTGGAAATCGCTTGTTCCCGTGCCGTTTACAAACTGAGAACCCCCTTCACAGTACAGGCTGGTCCCTAGTTAGTGCTGGGACCGTATATTGGTGGTTGTCAAATGTTAACCGTAGAGTCACTATAGCCAGCTCATAGGCTAGCAAGAGTGAGCCCCCTGGCCCCTGGCGCGAACCAGGGGGTTGATGGGGAGTAGGAAGAAACTCCATTTAGGAGGGACCAGCATCCCCTCCAGAGTGCCGTAGACTAAGATTCCAAAGGTCAAGAACGTCAGCCTTTCCAAGATGACCTGCGCCACCTCGGCGGAAGACGACCGGAAGGACGGCCGCATCGACGAGTTGACCAAGAACGTCCAGGAAATATTGAATCTGCTAAGCCAAGCGACCGGCCTCTCTGAACAGGAAGCAGAAGTGTTCGCCGCAGAGCCTAGCACAATTGACGACCGTCCAACGTAACTCGAGGGTCATGTCAAGACCATTTTCCTCCATATCCACGTACTAGTAAAGAACAAACTAACTAAAGAACCCGCAACTTACACAAGTACCTCCATTCTACGTCCGACGACAACTTCGACAATTCTTCACCCCACAAAAACCCAAACCGAGCCCCAAGGGCTGCAAGGAGGAAGCAATACACGCCATTCAATGAACACAACTTGTTCAACAATAGTCATACTTTTCCCGAACACCTGAAGATCACATTCGACGCCAACGATAGACCGGATATTTGTCCATACACTCTGCGAAGAGAGCTGGGTTCTTTCACTGGCCGCCCAGTCCTGAGCGTCGCCAACAGAGGCGACGAAGGCTTTGCCATCAGAGTAGACACAAAGCTTCAAAGTGACACGATTCTCTCCTGAAACAGACTCTGTGAAAAGCGATGCAAAATAGTGCCACACCCGACTTTCTCTACAAGTTCAGGTTTGATCTACGTTGAAGATATCCCGAAGGAGGAAATCGAGCAGTACATCACTGAACTCGTTCAATATGAAGACTGCATTGTCGAAGCAAAGGTCGCACCGAGAATCACACCAAGGAGAGACTAGCACAGCCCTAATACTAAAATTCAACTGCCCTACTCCACCTAAATATCTAGACATTCCCTTCTGCGCCACCAAAACCAGGGTTACATCATTTGAGAGACGTCCGATGAGATGTTATAAATGCCAAAAATGCGGACACACGAGAGGAAACTGTAATGGTAAGCAAAAATGCTCTTACTGCTCCCAGGACGACCACGACAAACGGGAAGATACCCAGTCGTGCCAGTCCGAAGAACAGCACTGTTTTTATTGCAAAGTAGACGGACACCCCACCGGACACAGAGATTGCCCAGAAGAGGAGACGGAGAGAGCGATCCTTCAATACCAGATAGATCACAGGGTCGGGCGACGTGAGGCTGTAGTCTCGATGCGCTCTTCCCAGAATGACCCTCCTACCCGGTAGAGGAGACCAGAACCATTTCCCACCCACTTCCTCATAACGTTAAACGAAAGCGGTGCAAGCAAAGCTGCCTTTTCAACTCATACATTTATAATGATGAAGTCACTCATCGAACAACTAAGAGGAAAACCGAAAGAAATTCAACGACAGGGAAAGAAATATCTGGCCTACGTCGTAGAACGTGAGTAAAGTAACGCTATATTTTTCGACGTGGAAAAAGCATACGATACTACCTGTAAATATGGCATTATGAAGGATCTCCACCGCATGGGGCTGAGAGGCCACTTACCACGTTATATCCACCAGTTCCTGCAAAATCGCACCTTCAGGATTAAGGTCGGCGACACCTTGTCACCATCCTATCCGCATGAAATGGGCGTCCCCCTGGGAAGCGTCCTCAGTGTCACTCTTTTAATACTAAAAATCAACCAGATAGCAGACATTCTTCCGCGCGACGGAAGATCGCTTTCATCACTATTCGTGAACGACTTGCAAATAAGCTATAAGCACCCTAGCCTCTTAACAATTCACAGGAAATCCAGAAATGTCTAAACCTAGTCGGAAACTGGGCCTCCTTAAAATGATTCAGATTCTCGCCCGCCAAAACGAAAAGCATGCACTTTACTCTTGTGCCCGGCTTACACCTAAAACCAGCCCCTAACGCTAAACAACACTCAGCTGCTATACGAGGAATCGATAAAATACCTCGGTCGTGAGTGGGACCCTAAACTCACATGGTGACCTCATACTGCAGCCATGGAGACTCGCTGCAAAAAAAGCAACCGGACTTATCCTCTCTGTAACATTCTTGAAATTCGGAGTCGATATGGACACCGGCATGACGTTATTCAGAACATTAATACGCTCGCGCATCTACTATGGAGAAATTGTTAACGGTTCAGAAGCCAAAATCACCCATAAACCTTTCTCTATCATAGTGAATAACGCCCTGCGTATCACAACCGGTGCGTTCCGTCCACACCCATCGAATACCTGAACATGCTTGCAAACAAGCTTCCTCTTCCACTCCGGAGAGGCAAACTCTCACTACAGTACCATTTCAAAACAAAGAGCTACATCATAGCCCAGCACTCAGTGACGTCACCAACATTCTTGATAAACGCCTTCTTGCGGCTAAGAAGAACATATGCCCACCCTTTCCTCTACGCGTGGACAACTTACTGACCTCGCTGAACATCAGAAAAGCAATCAAGCCTTCATTCTCATATTGAATTCTTCAAAACAACACACCAACGTGGATGATCAGCCCACCACTAGTGAACCTAGATTTGCAGACGTACCCCAAAGCAACAACCCCAACCAGCACGTACCGCCGAGAATTCTCACGACTACTCGATGAACAGTACTCTGAGCACTGCCATATATAAACACTGACGGCTCCAAAACATCGGACGGAGTGGGAGCTGCTGCCATAGGCGGAGGGACCTCGCTTACGGCCACCCTACCCCAAGAGGCTCCTGTATTCTCTGTACAGCTACACGCACTCGAACTGGCCATCTCCATTACAAAAAGCGACCGCCACTCCAAAAGTGTTATATTTTCAGACAGTCTGAGTGTTCTCACCCTGCTGAAAACTCTGCACTTTGATCACCCTGCCCTTAGAAAAATGCAACACAACCTATTCACGATGTCCGAGGCAAAGCCAGGCGGTCGAGTTCTGCTGGATCCCTGGACACGCGGGAATAAGAGAGAACGAACGCGCAGATTCCCTCGCTAAACGGGTGTCTACCAAGCAAGAACAATTCATCTCATACTTTACCGAGACTGGTTCCCAGTCATCAACTCACGTATAACATCACGATGGAACGACTCTTGGCAACAGAGTTGACAAAAGATGCTTGCAATTAAACAACCATCCGTGGGAGAGTGGGACACCAGGTTTTCTAATAGGGGAGACCCAGTGTTCATTAACCGTCTAAGCACAGGACACACGTGGATAGCTCCCAACCACCTAATGGATGTAGACATGAGACCGGATGCACCACCATATCCCTGTTGCCACCAAGAGGCAATCGGCATGAAACACTTGCTAGTAGATTGTGATGCACTCGCAGCAGCCCGACGAGCCTCCTTGAGCCCCCTAGTGCAACCTGCAACGCCTGATCATAGAAGCCGAACACCGAAAAAAAGTGATCGCTTTGGGAAAGAACACAGGCTTATATGAAACCGTGTAAAAGTAACGAAGTCTGAATCATCTCTGATCCCGAACTCGCGTCCTCCCTGCGTATTAAATGAGAATTTTAACTTCAACTTCGTGCACGAATCTGTGCTGACTCAACGGATCGTCGTGCCCTGAGGAGGAGCACTCAGTGACTGCTCGTTGGAGCTCCGGTGGAGAACGGAGGGGGCTGCAACCACTCCTCTACGCTAACCCTACTGTGTCTGCATTTAACCTGCTCTGTATACATGTTAAATTTTCTTTGTATCTATGTTGAATTTACTTTGTATCTGCGTTAGGCCTACTCTATATCTGCATCAGACCTACTCTGTACCTGCGACAAACCTACTCAGTATATATAATAAATTTACTTTGTATCTATGTTAAAATTACTTTGTATCTGCGTTAGACCTACTCTGTACCTGCGGTACCTGCGGTAAACCTACTCTGTACCTGCGTTAAACATACTGTGTCTACGTTGAACCTGCTCTGAATCTATGTTGAACCTACTCTTAATCTACGCTGCACCTACTTTGCCACTCTTCAATTGCCCTACGGGGGAGTCTGCATCAACTTCGCGTTGGGACTCCGGGGGAAAACGGACGCAACTACTACTACTAAGCTCTTTATAGAAACCAGAATGAGCACAGTAGTACAGTAGGCCCTGTCAAGTCACCAATGAGGACACAGTTACAAAATAACAGAAAAGAATGACAAAGAAATTGAATGAGCACATCTTCATCCTGTTTCTGTGTAGCTACAGCAATTCTCTCCGTCGTCCTAACGGATAACGGAGACGACGAAGCGCGCTCGTGACCCGAGCAGAGTGTGCGGAACTCATGACATGAGTCATGAGGTTGTATGCTGCATCCCATTACTACTTTGAGCATCTACTAGCTCTGGAGTGCACGTCAAATGGAGAGGCCTGCACCTGCTGAAACGTTCCCGGCATGCACAGATCGGTGGGTGCCTGTGCTTTCGGGCCGAGCGCTGGCCGTAGCTCCTCCACCGCACGAGGAGCTTGGGTTAAACAAAAACTTTAATGTGATCAGACTGTTTCTAACAAAAATCCTGCTCACAGACGTCGGCTGTCAGATCTGCATCAGTCGTCTAAAGGTGTCATGATAACTCACCGTCAATGTCCAGATGTTAAACAGGAAAAAAACTCTACACACTACATTACATTATATTGGGTAACAACCTGATTTGAAGAACTGAATTAGAGTTTCCTTAGGTTCAAACGAGAATATTCGTATTAACACGTCACTGGCGGCATCTTGCCGCCATGTTTGCTAATGAGGTAATAGATCTAAAACGTCTGCGTTCAACTTGACCCCTAGAAAGCAAAAGGCCATGCAAACCTACCAGAATTGATGAACTAGCCTACACGCCCTAGGTGGGAGTGATGAAATCTTTGAAACATTTGGTCCGTTTGTAAGTAAACGTTAAGTTTACAGTAACGGCAATGCTAATGATGGCCGAGAATATTGATTATGGAGAAGAATGATTGTCCTGACGTGACATTTCAAACGTCACATTTGATATCATGTTAACAAAAAATGGCCACGAATTGCATGGAAAATTAATAGTGGAATAACACTTTCTAAATAAATTTAGTTAGTAATACGATATCATAATTGTAATTACATCTGCTTGAAATATGTTTAATGAGAAATTTTATGAACCCAAACATAGCAACCAAGATTACTGGTGCAAAAATAGTTATGGAACTGAAAGAAAATAAACATGTTAGCTCACTCGTTGCTAAGAATTTTCAAATTCCTGTGCCGTTGGCCCATACTTTGCAAAACGGCGCAACAGTGCGGGTGCTGAAAACATGCCGAGTAGCTATCTTCCAGGAAAGACGGAAAAAAGATCAGTCAACCAAAGCAAAAAGGCCAAGAGGAGGCCTCAGCAACACGTCTTAATCTAGCCATCGAGTGCCACACCCAGGAATTTTCAAAGTAAGACGCTATCCCCAAGGAAGAAATACGCGCGCTGAGCATAATTGGATGATCTCAATAAACAAAATTCTTCGAAGTAGGTCCATTCACGATGATATCAAACGTCAACTACTCCGTTTAACGCTTACTATGAAGTGGCCTTGCAAAGAGTTTACTTACTGAAACAAACATAGGAACAAATACAATGTTTCGCAACGTTTTCAAAAACTCTAAGCTAACTCTTGATCGTTCGATCAACATCAAATTATGTCCAGTGTTCAATTTTTTCTGTGTAGGGGATTTGGTGTAATATTTAATAAGTTTCAGCTGAAAAATTGATGAAAATTCGAATTATTGTTTACCTTTTCAGTACTCTCCGGGTGTAATAATACCTACGTACTTCTACGAACGCTTCCGCGTCATCTTGCACACTCATACAGGAGGCCATTGCGCTGTGACCCCCCCCCCCTCAATGCCTCGACATGGCGAAAAGTTATCCCCACTCCCCTTTATTACCTGCTATGTGGAAGTGGTCAAATGCAGTTTTGATCTGCATACGTGGTTTCATCAGCTTGAGCTGTTCATTGGTGAGCCGACGAAGATCATTTCTTGACCAGCACAACGAGTCAGTATTACCACTGCTGCTAGCCATTATGAGTATGGATGTCTGTACAGGATAGAGAATTAACTTTATACACTTAAAATGGGTGAACATCGAACAAAGAACATACTTTAGTAAGGCAAGTGGGCACTCTATTCATTAGTTACATACGGGAAGTCAACACGCCAGGACAACAATGTAATATTAGAACATCGGATATCGTACGACATCTTTGATTGAGAGCCTACGCACTGCAATGTTGAAAATTCGCGCTAGTATTTCAGAGCAGCCAACCAACGGTAGCTGTGCGCAATCTGGATAAGCTGCTGCAACATTGTTTGGCAGTGTTCTATACCTATGCGGGGGTGTTAGAATACTGCTACCGTAACTGCTGCGTGTCGTAGGAGACGACTAAAAGGAGAGCCCCCTGTAGCCGGGGCTTAGAATACCGCTACCGCAACCCCTACGTTTCGTAAGGGGCAAAGC
The DNA here is from genome assembly GCA_016164225.1 of Gammarus roeselii. Classification (NCBI taxonomy): domain Eukaryota; kingdom Metazoa; phylum Arthropoda; class Malacostraca; order Amphipoda; family Gammaridae; genus Gammarus; species Gammarus roeselii. Next base: position 13,812 of record SDVV010001472.1, read on the forward strand.
GAGGGGGCTAGGAATTACCGCTTTTGTAAAATTTCTCCCTAAAAGACGGCAAGGCAAACGGGAGGAAGAGAGGCTCACGCTTCTCCGAAATCTATTGTTTGGGTCGCCGAATGTGCGTGGTTGTAGTACGAATGAAGCAAAGAGGCGAGTGATTGGTGATATGTTTGTGAAGAGGAAGTTAGATGAGTTGGCGCTGAATGAGACCAAGTTATAGGGTAAAGGCGAATGTGAGTTTGGAGTGGTAAGTGGAAGAAAGTCAGGCGTAGATGGAGGTTGGGCACGAGATGGTGTGGTGTTGCTATTGAGTGGTCGACTATCTAGTAGCGTTACTGAGTGGAAAGAGGTGTCCTCAAGATTGATGTGGGTGAAGGTAAAGTTTGACGTAGAAAAATGGGTATTTGTGAGTGCGTACGGACCTGGTAGCGTGAGGGTGAGGAGGAAAGGGAGCAATTTTGGACTGACCTGAGCAAATGTATTGAGAGTTTTGAAAGTCAATCCAATGTGGATGTACTGGGCGACCTTACTGCGAGAGTGGGAGATGCAGTAGTGGATAACGTGATAGGGAGGTAAGGCGTTCCTGGTAGGAATGACAGTGGAAAAAATCTCATAGGTTTATGCATGGAGCAGGAGCTGGTAGTCGGAAACAGCCTGTTCAAGAAGCGAGTATTCCACATGTACTCATGGGTAAGGATGGCCCCATGGTGAAGTGGTGGAGAGAGCGCTGATGGATTTTGAGCTGCTTTTGAGGAGAATGGTGCGGAGGCTGTTAGATGTGCGGGTGTTGAGAGGAGAGGGTGGAGGAGTGTCTGACCATCTGCTGGTGGAAGGAAGATAGCGAGTGGAGCGTAGGTGTAACGGGGAACAAAGAAGTGGGAGGAGGGAGAGAGGTTGTGGAAGTGTGTGAGCTAAATGAGAAAAGCAGAGCGGAGGAGTTCTAGCGGGCGTTGAGGGAGGAATTTGACAACATGAGAGGGCAGGAACTGCAAGATGTGGAGGATGAATGGAAGACGTTCAGAGATGTCTTGCTGAGATGTTCGAAAAATGTGTATGGTGTGCGACGTGTGGGCGGGTGCAGACGGAAGCGCTGCGAGTGGTGGAACGAGGAAGTTAAACTGGCGGTGGTGCAGAAGAGATGAGCTTTTGAGGAGTAATTGCAGGCGAAGTCGGTGGTGGCCTATGACAACTATAAGGAGAAGAGGAACGAGGTAAAGCGAGTGGTGAGGAGAACCAATAAAAGGTAGGCCGAGTATTTTGATGAATTGTTGAATGTCGAGGATGACAGAGAGGCTGACATTGCTGCTGTGGAAGGTGGTGCGTGGATGCCTGTTTTTGGAGAGAGACTTGCAGCGGATATTACTAAGAATGAGGTGCAGGGGGCGGTGAAGGTGATGAAAGCAGGGAAAGCCCTGGTTTGGATGGCGTTGCGACTGAGTTCTTGAAAAAGGGTGGAATAACGATGGCTACTGAACATTTGTTTTGTGGCGGGCGTGGTACCGATTGAGTGGCGCAGTGCCTGCATTGTCCCGCTGTATAAAGGCAAAGGAGATAAAATTGAATGATGCAACTCAAGAGGTATCAGTTCATTGTGTGTGGTTGGTAAGCTGTATGGCAGAGCGCTGATCAAAAGGATTAGAGAAAGTACGGATGTGGCTTTAGGAGCAACAATGTGGCTTTAGGAATGGTAGAGGGTGGGCCGATCAGATTTTTGCAGTGAGACAGGTCTATAAGAAGCACCTTGCAAAGGTGAACGATGTTTTCTGGGCCTTCATGGATCTGGAAAATCATACGACAGGATTGACATGGAAGCGCTGTGGAGGGAGTAGCGTTTGTATAGAGTGGCCGGAAAGCTGTTGAAAGCGGTGCAGAGTTTCTATGTTGGCAGCCGAGCATGTGTTAGAGTGGGAAGCAAGGTGAGTGATTGGTTCACAGTGAAAGTGGGTCTGAGACAAGGCTGCGTGATCTCTCCTTGGCTGTTCAATATCTATATGGATGGAGTGGTTAGGGAGGTGAACGCGAGTGTGCTGGGTCGTGGCTCAGGGCTATTGGAAGCGAATGGGCGGTGTTGGCAGTTGAGCCAGTTGCTGTTTGCGGATGATACGGCTCTGGTGGCGGATTCAGAGGAGAAGCTATGTAGGCTGGTGTCTGAGTTTGGTAGGGTACGTGTAAAGAGGAAGCTTCGAGTAAACGTCGGTAAAAGTGAAGTAACGAGATGCTCGAGGACTGCCGATGCGAGTAGAATTAGTGTCCTCCTAACTGGAGAGTTGTTGGAAGAAGTTCAATGTTTCAAGTATCTTGGCTCTCATGTGGAGAAGACTGGACTAGTGGAAACTGAGGTGAAGTCGCGAGTGAATGAGGGGTGTAAAGTATTGGGTGCACTGAAGATCGCAATGAGCTGCAGGACGTTGGGGACGGAAGCAAAGAGAGGGCTGTATGAGGGTGTCGTTGTCCCACCTGTGCTGCACGGAGCTGAGACTTGGGGGTGAGAGCAGAGGAGAGAAGAAGGTTGAATGTTTTCGAGATGAAATGTTTGAGGAGCATGGCTGGAGTGTCGCTGTAAGGCTGGTTCACTAACGATGTGGTTCAAATCAGAACGGTGGTGGTGAAGAAGTTAAAAGGGCAGAGTTGATTCGCGTGTTCTGAGATGGTTCGGGCACGTGGTGAGGATGGATGAGGGGAGATTGGTGAAAAGGGTGTGGAAGGCAGAGGCGAGTGGACGTAGGCCTAGAGGGAGACCGAAGTTTGGGTGGATGGATGTGGTGAAGTAGGCGTTAGGAAGGAGAGACCCGAGTGTGGAGGTAGCGAGAGAGCGTGCACTGGATAGGCGTGAGTGGAGAAAGATTATGTCGGGCCCTGCTGCCGACACTGACCTCGAACCGCACTCATGACCCGGAGGGAGTGTTGCGGAGTTCCCGGCCGGACCCTTTTGAGCATAAGGGCTAAGGTGTGCGAGTGTGAGTGTATGAGAGTGTTAGGTGCGCCTTGCCGTCGGCCACCTCCTTGCTGGGGGTTTTCGGCCTAGTGTCTGTAGCTGTATACCAACAAAATTAAATATAAAAAATACTCCCTAAAAATACACTGGAACACTGATATAGTGAACGTGGATACTGTGAACACTTGCTTCAATACAATTGCTGTGATTTGGAGACAGAGCTTTGAACTACAGCAGAGATTATTGGGGTCCATCTATATCGGAGCAGCGCGGGATATATATATATAGAAGCCAATTCACGGCCCCATCTATGCGTTCACAGAAATTTGCATTGAAACGGTTGGCAGGGTACGTACTTGCCTGAAGAGGGTTGGAGTAACGATAGTCGAATGACTGGTGAGGTTACTGTATCTGTGTTTAGTGTCCGGCGTGGTGTTTGTCTTGTTCCGCTGTGAAAAGCGCCCGGTCGCAACGCCTTCAACACAAAGTTTGTGTGCGTTTGTAAGGGGAGGGTGAGGTGCGCCTTGCTGTTGACCACACTCCCTTTCTGGAGATTCAGCCTAGTGTCTGTACCTGTAAATTAATGCTGCAACTCGAGAGATATCAGTTTGCTATGTGTTGTCGGTAAGTTCTGCGGGGGAGTGCTAATCAAGAGAATAAGACAGTACGGATGACGCGATTAGCGAGGAACAATGTGGCTGCAGGAGTGGTTAAGGGTGTACCTCGCTAAAAGAAAGGATGTCTTCCGGGCCAAAATGAATATGGAAAAGACCTACGACATGGTCGCCAGGGGAGCGCTATGGAAGGTGTTACGTTCGTGTGGAGTGGGCGGAAATTTGTTGAAAGTGGGACTGAGACAAGGCTGCGTTAGGTCTCTTTGGCTGTTCACTCTCTCTGGATTGATTTGATTTGATATAAGCCTCATTTTCATTAGAGCCTCAACGCGAGTCATCATAGGCTCTCATGTAGGACGCGTACATCGTTGGGGACGAATTCTGAGAAGTTGTGTAGGCTTGTGTCGGAGTTTGGTAGAGTGTGAGAGGTGGAAGCTGCGAGTTAACGTGGATAAAAGTTAAGTAATGAGATGTCGAGCAAAACCGATGCGAGCAGTTATATTGTCTTCTAAATGGAGAGTTATTGTTGAGAATGCAGAGATTAAAGAACCTGCTCTCATGTGGAAAAGCTGAACTTGTAGAAACTGAGGTGCAATCGTGATTGAAGGAAGTGTGTAAAGTGTAATGTAGATAAGCGCTTATCACGTTGGATGTGTAAGCAAAAAGAGGGTTGCACGGAAGGGGTAGTTAACTCAACTGTGCTCTACGAAGAGGAGACTTAGGAGCGAGAGCATAAAAAGCGAAGCAGGTTGAAGGTTTTCGAGATGAAATGTTAGAGGGGCGTGTCTGGAATGACGTTGAGATAGGATCAATAACGACGTTGTTCAAATCACAACGGGGATGGCGAAGAAGTTACAGGGCAGAGTAGATTCACGTGCTCGGAGATGGTTCGGCCACATGGTGAGGAGGATGGATGGAGATTAGAAAAACGGGTGATGAAAGCGAAGGTGAGTGGACGTAGGCCTAGAGGTAGACCGAAGTTTGGGTGGATGTATGGCGTAAAGCAGGCGTTACGATGAGAGACATGAATGTGGAGGAAGTGAGAGAGGATGCAATGCATAGCTATGCGTGAGTGGATGAGTTTTGACGCTGCCCCATTGAACATTCCTGTCCTTGGCGTCTAGTTGAGAAACGGGAAGGTCTTGCGTGGGACAGGGCCTCGCTACTATGACGCAGCAGGGGTAAATCAATTACCGCTGTCGGGACCGGCTGCTGACACTGCTCTAAGGCCTCACTCTTGGGAATTCGCTCTTGTTCACATACTGATTATTAACCGGCTGGTCCTTAGTTTGTGCTGGGACCTTAAGCCGCACGTTTGCTTGCATTGTTTGTGTTACTTGAAAATTAACGTACTTCAATATAAGTTAAGCCGGTCAAGAGGCCTCTAAAGTTAACTCCCTGGCCCCTGGCGAGTAGAAAGAAACTTCATTTAGGAGGGACAAACATCCCCTCCAGAGCGCCGAAGACCAAGATTCCAACGGCCAAGAACGTCAGCCTCTCCAAGATGACCTGCGCCACCTCAACAGCAGAAGACGACCGGAGAGGCAACCGCTTTGACGAGCTAACCAGGAACGTCCAGGAAATATTGAAACTAGTAAGCCAAGCGACCGGCCTCTCTGAGCAGGAAGTAGAAGTTTTTGCCGCAGAACCTAGCACAATTGACGACCGTCTAGACTCGAAGGACATGTCAAGACCATTTTTCTCCATATCCACGAACTAGTAAAGAACCAACTAACTGAAAAACCCGCAACTCACGCAAGTACCTCCACCCCTACGTCCGACAACTTTCCGAACACCTGAAGATCACGTTCGACGCCAACGGCAGACCGGACATTTGTCCATACAATCTGCAAAAAGAGCTGGGCTCTTTCACTGGCCGTCCAGTCCTGAGCGTCGCCACCAGCGGCGACAAAGACTTTGCCATCAGAGTCGACACAAAGCTTCAAAGAGACAAGATTCTCAACCGAAACAGACTCTGTGAAAAGCCATGCAAAATAGTGCCACACCCGACTTTCTCTACAAGGTCAGGTTTGATCTACTTCGGAGTTATCCCGAAGGCGGATATCGAGGAGTACATTACTGGACTCGTTCAATACGAAGACTGCGTTGTCGAAGCAAAGGTCGCACCGAAGATCACACCGAGGAGAGAGACTACCACAGCCCTAATACTAAAATTCAACTGCCCTAATACACCAAAATATCTAGACATTCCCTTCTGCGCCACCAAAACCAAGGTTACACAAGTTGAGGGACGTCCGATGCGATGTTATAAATGCCAGAAATACGAACACACGAGAGGACACCGTTAAGGTAAACAAAGATGCTCATACTGCTCTCAAGACGACCACGACAAACGGGAAGATCCCAGTCGTGCCAGTCCGAAGAACAGCACTGTTTTTGAAGGAAAGTAGATGGACACCCCACCGGATACAGAGACTGCCCAGAAGAGGAGACAGAGAGAGCGATCCTCCAATACCAGATAGATCACGGAATCGGGCGACGAGAGGCTGTAATCTCGATGCGCTCTTCCCAAAATGACCCTCCTACCCGAGAGAGAAGATCGGCACCATTTCCCATCCACTTCCTCATAACGTTCAACGCAAGTGGTACGAGCGCAAAGTTGCCTTTTCAACTAATCAATTTATAATGATGAAGTCACTCACCAAACAACTAGGAGGAAGACCAGAAGAAATACAACGACAGGGAAAGAAATATCTGGCCTACGTCACAGAACATGAGCAAAGTAACGCTATACAAAAGATTACCCACATGAACAAACTCAAAGTTATAGTTGAAATACATCTGTCCTTCAACGATACCAAACGAATTATATACACTTCCCGTTACACGCCTACAACCGACCTCAGTGCTTTCGCTGAAGGTCTAGCTGAAGACTACGGAGTCACCGAAGTCCGTCAAGCAACATGGATAAAATCACGTAACGCAAGTTCTACTGCATACCAAATTACCTTCCAGGACACGACGCACCAGAATTCATAGTAATCCTGGGTGAACAAGGAAGAACCAAAACCTACCCAGTTGCAACAAGTCCCCCAACGTGCAAAAAATGCTTTGAATGCGGCCACGTCATCGTTTACTGCCAGCCACATACACCCCAACGTTGCAAGAAGTGCGCTGACGAGCACGACAGGAAAGACTGCACAGTCCACCACCCTAAATGCTACCACTGCTCATGCTTCCACGAGGCAGGCGACTGCGACTGCCCAGTAAACATGGACCAAAAAGAACTGACTATCACACAAAACGAATGCAGAATTATACGGAAACAAGCCATCCAAACTCCCCCGACGAAATCCATACATCATCAGAACAACATCGCAACAAGACCCCAACACTCCTACCTGGCTGCAGTGCTTCCTTACTCAGCCCAGCGACCGCCCCCGCACCAGAGACGCACAGTCCTAGAAATGATTTACGCGGAGACCAGGAGGACGACGAGATGGATGCATCCTTTGCAGTCGACCACGGAACAAGGCTCACTACTATTAAAACGAAAAGGCAAAAAGATTAAGAAACCTACGATATCCAGGCGCCACTGAGCAATAAGATCAGTAACAACTCTCAAATAAGGGCCCGCCAGGACCGAAACTCGAAACTACCTCCACCTATCTCAAATGCGGCTCCATCCGTGGAAAACCACCGCGAGGTACACGGTCCCCCCGTTAAGAAACCCGACTCACGAACACGCCACCAGCGAGAACGATCACGGTTTCGCTGACAGCGCTTATCTCGAAGAGCTCATACGCGAAACCTCTGCACAACCAGTCATCTTACCTGGCCCAAATACCACGTACTCCACACAACCAGACACACAGATAAAAAAGGCTACCACAGAAGAAGAGCGCACTCGCTCACAAAGCAAACACAAAGAGCACACTCCCTTGATTTCCCACAAGAGCACTCGCAGCCGCGACCGCAGCAACCACAGCAAACCCCCTTCCACCGAAAGGTTGACACTCCCGACCTGGAACCTCTGGGCAAACCCAAAACGCGAGCACCACAAAAGCTCCAACAAATCACGCGACCACTCTAGATCATCAAGGTCAGAGTGCAGGCAGCCTTCAAAATACAGATACAGACACTAGGCCGCATCCCCCAGAAAGGGGGGTGGCCGGCGGCAAGGCGCACCTCACACCCTCAACCGCTCACACTCACACAACTTAGCCCTTTTGTGCTAAAGGGTCCGGTCGGTACCCCCTCAACATACACTCTGGGTTACGAGTGCAGTCCGCGGATCCGTCGTCAGGAGCAGGGGGCCCGAAGGTTTTCACTAGTTTACCCCCTCCCCCCACCCCCACCACGACCATCCCGACAGCGGATTGCCAAGGGCGGGAAAGCACATCAGAGCAGCGTCAAAATCAATCATTCACAACCATTCTCCACTCGCGCCTGTTCACTGCACGCTCTCTAGCCACCTCTACATTCATGTCTCTCATTGCCAACGCCTGCTTCCCACCATCCATCCATCCACCCAAACTTCGGTCTACCTCTAGGCCTGCGACTGCTCGCCTCCGCATTCATCATTCTTTTCACCAATCTCCCTTCATCCATCCTCTCCATGTGCCCGAACCATCTCAGCACACGCGAATCCACTCTGTTCTCCAACTTCTTCACATTCCCTGTTCTGATTCGAACCACGTCGTTGGTGATCCGGTCTCGCAGCGTTATTCCAGCCATGCTCCTCAAACACTTCATCTCGAAAACATTCAACCTTATTCTCTCCTCTGCTCTCACCCCCCCCCCCCCCCCCCCCCCCCCCCCCCAATCCTCAGCTCCGTAGAGCACAGTTGGGACAACAACACCCTCATACAGCCCTCTCTTTGCTTCCATTCCCAACGTCCTACAGCTCATTACACTCTTTAGTGCACCCAACACTTTACATCGCTCCATCACTCGCGCCTTCACTTCAATTTCCACTAGTTCAGTTATCTCCACATGGGAGCCCAGATACTTAAAACACTGAACGTCCTCCAAGAGCTCTCCATTTAGGGTGACAGCCTTCAAAATGAACACCAAAATACTCCAGAGGAACTGCCAGGGACTCGGGAACAAGAAAGACTAATTACTTTCCTCAATCGCCACCCATAAACCTTTGGTGATAGGCCTCCAAGAGATCAAACTCTGATAGACCGCCACCTTCAGAATCCTCCAATATATCATACACCGCCGCGAAAGCCACACCAACGTGACTGCTCACGGCGGAGTGGCACTTATGATCCACCAAAGTGTACCTCACCACCCCCTTCCCTGAGGACAGAACTCCAAGCTATCGCCATAAAGATATGCGTTTCAAGGCCAAGAACAGTGGTATCCATCTACTCATCAAGAAGACATGACCTATCGGAAGCACTATTGACCGAATTGCTGAACCATCTGCCCTCACCAATACTCCTCCTTGGAGATTTCAACAGCTATTATGGAACATGGGGATGCGTGAGAACAGACCGTAGAGGAGTGATAATGGCTAACACCATTAACACTCACACTCTGGTCCTTCTCAACGACGGACAACCCACCCGAATCACCCCCGAAAGTGAAACTGCCATCGATTTATCCATTTGCTTCCCCACTCTGGCACCCCAACTCGTTTGGGGAGTTAGGCCTTCAACACAAGACAGCTACCGTAACCCAATCATCATATCGCTTTTTACCAACCAACCAAGAAACTCTGCCCCACAAGAACTTCGATTCAACTACCGGAAAGCCAGCTGGGTGGAATACTCAGCACACATCGCGTGGAGTGATATGGACAACATCCCCGGAAACATTTCGGAACACGAAATCATCGACCCAACATACGATAAGTTTCGAGCTGCAGCCGAGGATACCGAGTAGGTTCAACGTAGTTTCCGAGAAGGTTCAACGTAGCTTCAGAGTAGGTTCAACGTAGGGTCAGAGTAGGTTTGACGTAGATACAGAGTTAGTTTAACGTAGATACAGAGAAGGTTTAACGTAGATACAGAGCAGGTTGATTGATCGATTTGGGCCTCATTTCCACCAGAGCAAATACAGAGCAGGATTAACGTAAATACAGAGTAGGTTTAACGTAGATACTGAGTAGGTTTAACGTAGATTCCGAGTAAGTTTAACGTAGGTTCCGAGTAAGTTTAACGTAGGTTCCGAGTAGGTTTAACGTAGATACAGAGTAGGTATAACGTAGATACAGATGAGGTTTAGCGTAGATTCCGAGTAGGTTTAACGTAGTAGAAGAAGTACCCGCTTCCGCGCTCCACCGGAGCCCCAACGCCAAGTCGTCGCTAGCCACCCTGCAGGGCCCATGCGGGCATCTAACGATACATGATTATATAACTAATACAAAATAGATCACCATGAAAAATCAGATACAGAAATAGACACTAGGCCGAAATCCCCCTGCAAGGCGGGTGGCCGACGGCAGAACGCACCTCACACTCTCATACACTCAAACTCGCACACCTTAGCTCTTTTGCGCAAAAGAATCCGGCCGGGGACCCCGCAACACACCCTCCGGGTCATGAGTGCGGTTGGAGGTCAGTGTCGGCAGCAGGGCCCGACTGCGTGACTGGTTTACCCCTGCCGCGTCATAATGACCGCCTTCCCTCCGCAGACAACCATCCCGTCTCTCAACGATATGCCTAGAGCGGGAAAGCACATAAGGGCAGCGTTAAAAATCATCCGTTCACTATCATTCTCCACTCACGCCTATCCAGTACACGCTCTCTCGCTACCTCCACACTCACGTCTCTCCTTTCTAACGCCTGCTTCCCACCATCCATCCACCCAAACTTCGATCTACCTCTAGACCTACGTCCACTCGCCTTTGACTTCAACACCTTTTTCACCAATCTAGCTTCATCCATCCTCACCATGTGCCCGAACCATCTCAGAACACGCGAATCAACTCTGTCCTCTAACTTCTTCACCATGCCTGTTCAAATGCGAACCACGTCGTTAGTAAACCTGCCTCTCAGCAACACTCCAGCCATGCTCCTCAAACATTGCATCTCGAAAACATTCAACCTTTTTCTCTCCTCTGCTCTCACCCGCCAAGTCTGAGCTCCGTAAAGCAACTGTGCACAACGACCTCCTCATACAGCCTTTTTTTTGCTTCCATCTCCAACGTCCTGCAGCTCGTTACGCTCTTCAGTGCACCCAACACTTTACGCCCCTCCCTCACTCGCAACTTCACCTCAGTTTCCACTAATTCAGTCTTCTCCTCATGAGAGCCCGGATACTTAAAACACTAAACTTCTTCCACCAAGTAGTAGTAGTAGTTTCTTCCATGTTCCACCGGAATCCCAACGCGAAGTTAATGCAGACTTCCCTGTAGTGCGGATTCTTCCAACAAGTCTCCATTTAGGAGGACACTAATTCTGCTTGCATCGAGTCCTTGAGCATCCCATTACTATATTTTTACCCGTGTTCACTCGAAGTTTCCTCCTCTCACACACTATACCAGGCTCAGACACTGGCCTACATAACTTCTCCTCTGAATCCGCAACCAGGACCGTATCATCCGCAAATAGCAACTGGCTCAGCAGCCAGCTCCACCCATTCGCTTCCAACAGCTCCAAGCCACGACCCAGCACACTCACGTTCACCTCCCTGACCACTCGATCCAAATAGATATTGAACAGAAAGGGAGACATCACGCAGCCTTGTCTCAGTCCCACTTTCACTGAGAACCAATCACTCACCTCGCTTCCTACTCTGACACATGCTCGGCTGCCAACATTGATTTGATTTGATTTGAGCCTCATTTCCACCAGAGCCTCAACGTGAGTCATAATAGGCTACCCCGTAGGGCTCGATGATCATTGATTCCAGGCTCGCACGCCTAGGTGTGCGAGGAAAATACAAAACAACGCTTTTAACGTTAGAAAGAAAGTGAACATTTTAGCAATGTCAGACGCACGCTGGTGCGCAAAAAAAAACCCTTACACGAAACGGACCTCCGCTTTCAATCCTTTTGAATTTGAAGAGTATATATACGCACCCTAGTGCGTACAGGTACCATCAAGATTAGTACAAGGTCAGTGGCTGCACGGGCAAATTCAGCTCCGACAGCAACGCAACACAATATTTACAGCTAGGTTGTTTAAGTACAATTTACTCATTTAGGTAAGATAAAGACTCAGATGAACCGAAACGAATCCTCGCCTCCAACCCCTCAGAACCTCATGTATATGTCCATACGCCAGTGCGCACAGATAGCATCGTCAAAATTGGCACAAGGTTCACGGCTACTCGGACTAAGAAAGCTCCGACAGCAACGCAACAC